>QXVZ01034538.1:0-25836 GCA_008931825.1 Phallusia fumigata
AGCATATTATTTTTGCATGTGGCAATCATAGGCATGATTCAAAGAAAAGAGCCAAACTAACTAGTGCTGATCTGATAAAGCACACAAAATGTCTGCACTTGATTTTTCCCTTTATTTGTCCCAACAACAAGTTCAGTTTCCTGTTTTATAATTTCTAATTGTCATAGTTTGTGGTGAAAACGTTCAAATCATTGTCCAGAGAAAATCTTTTGTAATGACTAATCGAATCAAGGGTTTTGTTTCCTGACTGGCACAAAAAGGACCCGGTAAAAAGAAGTATTCAGTGTTCTTTTGTGCAGGTTCTGAACCAGAGGATGATGAAGATGATTTCCGAGCCCCAGTCCATATCACCACTCTAATACACAATGTTTCTGTTCGTATGAAGTGGTGCAGCACATGCAAATTTTACAGGCCACCTAGAGTTTCGCACTGCAGTGCATGCAACAACTGCATACAGGTCTGGACTCGTTTATAAATATTTAATTACTGTTTAAAGCCCTCATGTACTGCAACCTGATTTCCAAATGTTTGTGAAATTTGCCTAATAATGTATATTCCACATCTGTGCCTCATGTCCCTGCTACTGCTATAAAAGACTAGCATGAAAATTAAGCCTTAAAAGAAGGTTGGTTTTTTCTATGCCATGCTTTTAATAGGCGTGTCAAGATTTTAAAAAAATATGTTTTTAAATAATTTACATGAATCATAGCTAGCCAAGTAGCAATGATATTTACTGCAGAAATTTGATCATCATTGTCCGTGGGTGAACAATTGCATAGGAGGACGTAACTACAGATATTTCTTCATATTTTTGGTGACTTTATCGGTTCATATGATCAACACACTCATTGTAACTCTCTGGTTTGTGATAAGAAATTTATCAAGTCCAATTCCTGTCCCAACAAGTGACCCACATGTGGGAATATCGTAAGTGAGAATTGTTTTTTTGATAGCTTCCTCTGGGCATCTTTAACAGTCTTGTGCTTGCGTGATCACCGACCTGAGTCTATTGGTCCTCTAATTTTTGTCTGAAAATAAAGTTACCATCAGATGCAAATGTTCTGTTTGCCTGTGTTTTTGTTAATTGACCACTAATGGCAGAAAATTAAATCAAAATAGCACAAGCGTGTATGTCTATCTGTTCTATCTCAAAGTGCAAGAAATAAAGTCTTTGTGTTGTATAATGTAAGTGGGTTTTGCTTCTTCATTGTAAAAACATTTTCATGTTATGTTACAAAACGAAAAACAGAGATTTGCTGGTTAAAAATAATTTTTCAGTATATGAATTTCTGGTATACAGTTTTATCTTTCGTACTTGGTCGATCTGGAATGCCTTGGCTGCTAAACAAACTTGGTGTTCCTTAAAATTTCCTCCCTATTATGCAACTTTTCTCCATTGCACTGTGCTTGACTCTAATAAATATTTACAACAGGGTGTACACAAAGTGTTGCATAACTTTATTACTTTTTTAGGATTTTCATTCTAGTGATTGTGACACTGCTCTTCATTCCTGTTTTTGGTCTTACTGTATTTCATGTTACACTTGTTGCCAGAGGTAGAACTACTAACGAACAGGTTTTTTCAATTTTTTATGTTTCTGTTTGTTAAATATTTTTTTGCAAAAGGAATATGTTATGAACTAGACCTTCATAATCAACAAATTCTATTCCTATACTTATAGTGTGACATTTACCATGTGTTCATCTAGCACAGGCTAACATGCCCTTTCCAAATTTATTCAGGCACAAGCTTTGGTTTTCATAAAACTGTTTATTTTATTTAAAGGTAACTGGAAAATTTCGAAATGGAATTAATCCTTTTGATGAAGGATGTTACACAAACTGTTCAAAAACGTTTTGTGTCCCAGAAGCATCAAGGTATGCACGTAAAAAATTGATTTTTTTTTCATGCTTTCTGTTAGGTAAACATTTCAATTTTATTCTACTTCCATTTGAAGGATAAAATTTAATTCAAAACAATGCTTTCTTTGTGCAATTAAATTTCATGTTAACTTGTTTATTGAATGTTGTTTTCATAACTATGGCCTTCAGTGCAAAGGGCAGTTCACTTGGATCAGTGGTGACATTTAGATTTAAAGTTTAGTACCAAGCTAAGTTTAGAAACCCATCTATAAATTGTTGCCTTATGTTCCAGCTATCTCAACTATCCCAATGTCGACCCATCGGTTTATCTACAATATATGAAAAAGAATTTGAAGACAAGAACTGTTTCACCCAGTATGGTTGTGGTNTCATAACTATGGCCTTCAGTGCAAAGGGCAGTTCACTTGGATCAGTGGTGACATTTAGATTTAAAGTTTAGTACCAAGCTAAGTTTAGAAACCCATCTATAAATTGTTGCCTTATGTTCCAGCTATCTCAACTATCCCAATGTCGACCCATCGGTTTATCTACAATATATGAAAAAGAATTTGAAGACAAGAACTGTTTCACCCAGTATGGTTGTGGTAAAAGTTAATCAAAATGGACATGTGAAACCAGTGACTGTACTAGCGAAGGTAATGGGTATTTTAAAATCACTGGACAATTTTATGCAGGATCTTTTAATGTAAAAAGTGTTCTTGAAAGTAAAATTAAATGTAAACCCAAATAATTTTTTTGTTTTAAATGAAATACAATATTTGGAAGTAAATAAATAAATATAAATAAAGTTTATTTTGAAATGTTCCAAGTTGAAAAAGCTTTTTCATTAAATTCATAGTTCATTTGGTATGCCTAGTGGAGTGTGATAAACTTCTGTCTGGTAAAAGGTTCCGAAGTATAATTTTGTTTTTTGCACATCACAAACTAGAAAGGGAATGAAATCAATGATGATTCATTTGATGAAATTGAGTTGGATGGTTTATCACCTGACACTGAAGCTCCACCACCCAAACCTTCACACTCATATCTTGTACCAAGTGCAATGGTTCAGTCTACCTCAATGTAAATACATTTATTACTGCATGGTTAGAATTCTGACTTCCACATGCTTTGGGTTTGAAATTACTATGTCAGCAAAGATAATGGTGTCATTTGCAGTGATGGGTGCAATAAGTAATAGTTTTGCTACTGCTGGGGCAAATTTTCTGCAGCATTCAGCATTTTTTTGTCATTGAACAAAATATCAAATATACTGGGAAGTAATTTATATTTTTCAACTTTTTACTCAAATCATTGTTGTACTTTGTTGTAATTGTCATGCTTAATTTGGTCAAAGTGTATTGCTTTTTTAGGCAAAGTAGAACAAACTACATTGAAATGGAGAGATTGAATGGAGATGCTGAAGTTCAAATTATAAATCCAAGCCACCGCTCTTCCAGCAGAAAGGTATCAAGTTTCAGTACAATTCAGGAAAATTGCAGCAAATTGATTTTACTATGTTTTTGATCCTACTTGAGACAGATTTTTTTATAATAGTAGCTGTTACTTTAACATGTTTCTCATAAAATGTGCTGGAATAGTGATTTGTTTTTATTCAGTTTGTATTGTTTTTCGTTATTTTCCTTTTTATTGGTTGCATGGTTTGCAGGAATTTGATCCAAACCGATTTCGTGCAAAAGTGACTGCCGTCCCATCACAAAATACCGTGGTTAGCATGTTGTTTTCTGTTTTTGTTTTTTTAATTTAAACTTCATTTTATTTTTGCATGCCACATTTTTTACTAGAACATTGATGATGTTAACATTTGTAGGCAGCTTTTATTAGGGCATGGTTTATAAACAGTCCTCAGTGGTGTCTATGCAGGCCTCACTTTATAAGCTGTAGCCCTGGGCTGAATTCAACCATTGGGTTGTACAATTTTATTGTGGTTGTGGTTTAAAAATTTGGCACATCATAATTTTCAGAACGAGCGAAGAATTCTCAACAGTGAAGACTTGAGTTTGAATGGGGACAACCTCAGCAACACTGAAGCTTCTGACAGCAGATTAAGTTTATCTCTCTCGGAGTCTGTCCTACAAACCTTTTTCACCGGCAAAACTGGTGGGTGCTCCTCCTAATTGATTTCCGCCAAGACAAAAACCTAATTATTTTTCAATTGTAAGAACTCAATTTATTTCATTTTCAGATCATGACAATCACTGCAATCAAACTAAATAGCATTGTTACATAAATGTTGTTTAAAGAATTAAATTTGGATGCCAATTTACGAAGTTTCCTGAAATATTTTGACATTTTTACATCTTTGGTAAATGGTTAATCTTGCGACAAAATGATTTGTCTTTGGCTCATTTTATGATTCATTGGTGGGTTTGTGAGTAGACATAAACTAAAGCACAGTTTAAAGCGTAAACTATAGCACAAGTAGACAAGTGCACAAATTAAACCTAATTGATTGGTGAAATGACTTAATTGTAGCCTGTGCAAAATTTTGACCTGTAAAAGGTAAATAAAACTTTTAGGCAAGATTCAAGGTTCCATGAGTTCCCTCAACAATCGGCTCGATCTTTCGTCGTCGTCATCAGACAGCGAAAACGATGTAAACATGCAACAACCAAAAACATCTTCTTCCTATCATCCCGATACCGAACTGGATCGCGCCGAGTCCCACGACAAACTTTTGACCGATGTCGAAGCGTCGAAACCCGGCCGATTTCCGACGCACTCCTCGAGCGACGACAACCGCAGCGATGCTAGTGTCGGTATCGCACGTTCGGAAAACAACAGTAACAGTAGCAGGAGAGATGAGCCGTACATGGAAGCTGTGCGTATGTCGAACGGACGAATCGGACGAAACAAACATCGATCGTATTCCGACAAAACGACAGGCGATTACGACAATCTAAATGCCATGTGGCTTCCGCCGCGTCAACCCCTAATTCAATCAGTCAGCGCAAACGAGAATAATTCAAGCAACAGGTCACTGACGGATATGAGCGCAGAACAGGTTTGCGAGTTGTTTGTAAAATTTTACCACAAATTTTAGGGAAGTGAATATTCAGTTTGCTACAGATGGCAAGTAACAGTTTTCCGATATATTGAGTATTTTTTCCGAACGCATGAGCAGAACTACCAACGGTTTTATACAAGTTGACTTGACTACATAAAAATGCCACGGTCCCTTGCATAAGTGAACTGTACATTCAGGTTTTCCGGTTAGGAATATTTGCGAATTATAAACATTGTTCGTTTCAAGGTCCAGCACGAATTGGAGGCCGCAATGCATGAAGCCAACCTGCAAGCACTTGCGGCAGAAGAAGAAATGTTAAGATACGAACAGCCGCAATCGGCGACCACCACCTTTGCAGACAGCGGTTGCGAGCTGACGCTTCGCGATGACGTTCAACCGCAGTCCGGCCATCAAACGCACGTTACCAAGCCAACCAGCGACGTCCCAAATACCGAATATTGTGGACAAGAAACCACAAACAATATTTCGTCGGTGGAATCCAGCCCTGGCGAAACCCGTGACAATAGAGGCGTAGTCCGTTCCAGTTCGCGATCGAAGACGCGCGCGCGGGCAACACCTGCTGCGCGCCACCTAATGGTGGGAATGCCCAAGTACGAGCGGCTTCCTACTGCCGGTCACGTGTCTTCGATAATCGGACGTTTTGAGCAAACCAAGCAACCGGATTTAATTGATGACCCTGCGAAAGTTTCGCCGAGCCACACAGGCAACCATGCGACATCCAATCTTGAAAGCGCAAGTCTTATTGCCAAATGACAAATCTGTTACAAAACGTAAAATTGCCGAATATACCCATACGACGTACAAAGGTATACGCTCGCCATTCGAGCGTATAGTGTTTTGAGAGACATTTCAATCCCCGCCAGTTGCCACAAACCATATCCAGTGCAAAATAGTACACGCGCCGCTTCATCCGCCTTTTAAGCTACTCACAGGTGTTCACTGGCATTCTCGTGTTAAAGACTTCACCAGANATACACGCAACTTGCTGCGCAAAACCAGTTTTGGACATGCACGTAGCTGGAGAACTTCCGCACCGTCACGATGGTCTGCTAACTTGGGGATTTTGCAGTGAAAAAGTGACATCACCGCATTAATGTGAAATATGGATCAGGTTCCACTTTACTTTTCCTTTTGGATTCAAACATGTGATACCTACACGCTCAGTGTTGTACCTAGTCTATTACTCCTCCGCTTTTTTGTCGATCTTTCAAATCCCCACTTGCGAATACATAAGCCGTCCCAACTTGCCTCGGATGCGTGTATTTACAGCAGAAATATCGTGTTCCCCTGTAAAGGTAGCATCCGCGTTGTTGCAAGGATATTTATTTTCGACACGATTGTGTATTTGCTGTTTTACATTTTGAGTGTTCATTATTATTATTGGTTATATTCTACATTATATTTCGTTTCACGCGCGCCGAGAGCTTCAGCGATTTTCTGAAGTTCATAAATAGAGAAAATACATAACACTCACAATGCTGTGTGCTTATAATTAGTTCAAGTGTTAGAATACAATTAGCTGTTGACTTATATTTACCTATATGGATCAAAAGAGCGTCTCTTATATTTGCCTACCAGTTTGAACAGCACTGAGATAAAAATATTTGTCAGTGTAATTTGTTATTACATCACAATAGTTTCCTGGGCACTTTTTGTATTCTACAACCGTTTTTGCCGAACCATCGTCAAGTGGAAGTGTAAAAATATGTATGTTTAAAGGTTAATTACTTTGAAATATATTAAAACTGCATATTTCAAATAAAGGTAATATGACTATAGTTATGCCTAATATGGATGGGAACCGCGGGTCACTGTTGAGCTGATAATAGTCCTGAGACCGCTTGAAAAGCGGTTCGGGAGTAAAAATCTAAACTCAAAAAGATGCTTGGCAAAAAAACTGACAGTAAATAGAAACGGTAAGTAGAAACATTATCGTGTCAAGACACTCATAGTGGATAAAATGGCAAGTTTAAATACTTCACGGGTGTGTGTAGGTTATTCAACCCTTTGACTGTACTAGTAAGTCACGCACGCAATGGTTTAAATACTCTAGAAACCAAAAATTGCATAATGTTCGTTGAGCTTGGGAACTCGTGCATTACTTTGTAGGCTACGACTACCTATTTTGTAGGTTTTTGCCCAAACAGTTGTTTCCAAAAACAAGCTTGTGGCGCAGTAGTGCAAAATTATACTCTAAAGAGATCAACAGTCTAATTTGCAACTAAGGTAAAAAAGATTATTTTCTGTTGTTTTGCCTCTTGGTGGTCCCAGCGTTTGCTCCTTCTGCCGCAGTAAGCATGTTTCATGTGCCTAAATTTTATTGTTCAAACATTTACAATTGTACCATAAAAATCTGTACAGATCGTCCTGATAACTCTTTCTAGCAAACAAACTATTTTACTTCTTAAAATAAAATAGAGCAAACAAGCTTTGAGCAGAAATGTGGTGTTGAGGCAAACATATCATGGGGATTTTAACAACAAAAGCGCCTTTTGAGCAGTTGGATTGCCATGCCGTCAGAACAATGACCTAAATTACTTTTGCGTTGCAAAAAAGCGGGGAGCAGGTTGCCTCAATGCTTCAATTGGGCGGAGGAATGTTTGGCTTTTCACTGCTTTTTCTTGCCCGGCAGTAACTTCATTAACGTCGTACAGCTCTGAAGCAGTCGCCTTATTTGTAACAGTTGTTAATTCTTTGTTTGCTATGTATGTTGCGGGGACTCCATACTTTACTTTGTTGGTAGCATGTCTTTTGCCTTTTCTGGAATCTTCAGTACATGGTAAATTATTTCAATGAGTATTCGTAGTTAATATCTAGCTGATTAATCAAGTTTTGGCTGTTGTAGTAAGACTTACACTGTTATTGCAGTTCATTAGACTAGCCAATCATTTTTGCAGTTAAATGCATTTCTGCTTGTTGAATATAACTTAAATTGTTATCGTCAAATTTTCATGTTACAATGTGTTTTATGCAGGAGGTTTAAAAACCGATTTCTTTGATGACAACCAAGATTTGGATAGTGAATTATGGATGTGCGCAGATCAAACTTACAAAATATCCAGAGATCAGTTGTGCGACTCAACACCCGATTGCAACGATAAATCAGACGAAAGCGATAAAATATGCGGTGAGTTTTGTTCTTCGCTTATCTAATGGTTATTTAAAATATGGCCCTTATACCACTTACGTAATTTTAATTTCGAAACTTTAATTCAGCTTAGTCGCGTTGTTGCAGTCGTATTTAAACAGTTATCTTTTATAAGGGAATACGAGATGTACTCAGTTTCAATGTTCAAAAACGCAGAAATGTCTTAGTCATATACAAGTTTGCAACTTCTTTCCCGAATGTGGACCCGGCGACAATTCTGACGAACAAAATTGTGAGGTAATGGTTTCGCACGCAGTGTAGCCAACTGGTATGCATTTCATTTGTAAGTTTTTGATTAGTAGGCCTTCAACATAAACAACTGGTACAATTTTGGTATATATTTTTTTTTGCGGGTTGGGCAGGCATGTTGCAGGCCTTTCATCATCTTTTCTTGCATATAGTGTCAACTATCGTGCTGTTGACTCAAGACAGTGCTTGCAAGGTTTTTTAAAGGGTATCACCTATTGACCGCAATTGTCATCTGGTTGCAGCAATACCAGTAGTAGGCGTTTATTTACACACTGCATTATTAAGAAACTTTAACTAAACTTGACTAGACTCTTTTTTGATAGACGAATGAAGTAAAATGCAGAGACGACCAAACCGCTTGTTCCAACAATCCTAGGCGGTGCTACGATGATGACGAAAAATGTGACGGTATTTCATTTTGTCGCGACGGATCGGACGAAACTGATTGCCTGCAGAAAAATGGTAACTGACAGTTTCGTATCTGAAGTTTTTGGTAAATTGCAGTGTTAATGCTGTTACTTCATAGAAATTCCCCTCACCACAGTCTTCACATCAGCGGTAAAAAAGAAACGCAAAAACAAGGGAAAATCTACAGGGAAAAAGGCTCGTAGGACGAAAAAAAACAAAAAACGCAAAACGGACGCAACTCGCGAATTCTGGCAAAGCAGGTGCGCAAGCTGGAAATCTTGCGACAGGAAATCAAAGAAGCAAATAATTAAATCTGGGTTTAAGCAGTGTTTAGAAGATCCCAGTGGTAAAATTTGCGCCTGGAAACCTGTAAAGCGATTTTCACTTAAGAAATGCAAACGAGTTCAGCGAAAACGAAAATTTGCCAAACCTTGTGAAAATTTAACTGTTGCACTGAAATTAGCAAGTAAGATTTAGTCACAACATGTGATGCAAAACGTATAATGTATTGTATCGTACTTTGTTTTTGTTATCATTTGTAGCATGTTTTCGCTTTCGTCCCAACTGTTGGCTATACAATCTTTGTCGTACTTTTTTCATTATGCTAATTTATCGCTGTGCTCGTTGAGCACATGAAAAAATGTAAATGTAAATGTAACAATACAGCATTTATGGCAAGGTCTGAAATCCCAATGGAGAAAATATCAATAAATGTGGAGTACTTTACCTCCAGCGGTTGTGTGGCACGATCGCATGCGTCGAAGCGCATTGGGAAATGTTTTGAAAAATAACGCCGAAATGTCGTTGGTATTTAATTTATTTTGTGTGGAATGTCATGCGGCAGGATTAGTCAAAAGAGAATTAAATATCGCTGAAGTTTCCAAATAAGTTTACTTGCAAACAGCCCTTCTAATATTGTTTAACTGGATGAACTCCAGTCATCTTTAACCAAAAAATTACATTTCCTCTTCACGATGGTTGCACGTTTTCTCACTGCCCAAAATATAAATTAATGTTGATTTTTGTTTTTTAGTAAATTATGTTTGTATTGCACAGAAATCGAATCCAATTTAAATTAGATGTTCGTAAAATAAAATACAATACATAAGTAGTAAACCAATGTTAATGATTTAAAATTTATGCTTACGATAAATATCCTTTTTATAAAATGCAGTTGCAACGAACGACGGCCTTCGCATGTTCTGTAGAAATTAGTGAAAATCTGTTCTGAGTTGATTGCACAAAAGTAAGCAGAGACAATCATGTTTTGTTGCAGTTCGCTAAACACAAATTATTTGCAATTTTTTTTCGCATTAACAGTGAAAAAGTAGCTTGTGTTTAATGTCCACCCTTGGGTCATTGTCGAATGCGAGTCTGTCACATTACCGCTAGATGGGGTGGTCATTCACATTAGTCACTGCTGTATGTAGGCTAAAGATAATCCCTAACTAACCAGTTTTGTATCGCAAAATGGCAACGAATAAAACACAACGCTCTGGTAATCTGTTTCGCTTAAATCTGCTTCAAGGTTTATCAAGGCAACAAATTAGTTATTAAAACACCATTTAACGGAAATGTGATTTTTTACAATCTGATAAAATTCATTTAAATTTAGGCACATTTCTGCATCACAATACACTTTGCTGTACCACTGTATTCTACTATATATATTTGTGCGTTACGGTTTTTCAGAACTGAGAACGAGCGACACCTTCGTAACGTTTGTAAGCGGTTGAGATGTGACAAGCGAACTGCATGCTTTCTGTATTTCTCTAGTTACAATACGAAACTCATGTTTGTAAGTTTAGAAGTTTCCCTCTAAACTTTGCGAAAAGTTACCAAACCACATTGCATTGCTTGCGTTTGTTAGCATAAAGAAGCAAGGTTTGATGTGCAAGATGTTAAAATTATCGCTCTATTGATCCACACTCGGCCAAGGGAGAGAGGCCGACTGCTGCTTTTTTCTTTTGCAATGTCCAATACGTCAAACAGCGCCGGCGGTGAGTGTCTTGGCGCACAGTCCGCCGTGGATTTTCTCAGCAGCTAGTAGGTGACTGGTAAAACGTGACAAAAGGTATTTTGCTTGTGTTTTAAACTAGTCTTAAGAAGCTAGTCAACAGAACGAACATTTTTAGCCATTATAGTTCACCTGCAAGGTGCTCGTATGTCTACATGTAAGTAGGTTGTAAGGCATTGTAAAAGGCATTTTGAAATTTGTAAAAGCCAATTGCTGTTATTCCGACACAATATGGAAATCATCTACTTTACAAAATGATGTAGCACACAGTTTGTCTGCAAAGAGGTAAAGCTATGTTCATTAGATCAGAAAGATGTTGTTAGTCAGCAAGTTTGGTCTTGTGGTTTACTTTTTTGATTCAGCATACTACTTTTGTCGTTAGTCGATGGTTTGAACTACTTCATATGGGCATGGTGATGCTGAAGTGTTAAAAACAACTGAGTAGGTCAGGTTTTTTGCAAAGTTACTCTGTTGTCTGTTGACAGTGTTTAAAAATATAAGGTATCAGATGCATGAACCGAATATCGTTAAGCTTTTTGAGAAAAATTGGCTACAGTCCTTAAAATCTAAATCATTAAACACTGTAATCAATGTAACCTATAAGTCAGACAATATATATTCAGTTTGTGTTGTTGTTTAGTATGACTTCGAGGTTTTTTTTGTGTTGTTGTTTAGTACTACTTCGATGTATGATTAAAAATCAGCAGCATGTTAAAAGTTACTGTGTTACACTGCACCAGTTTCTTTTACTTGAGTTAACTACTTTTTTATTTGTGGAAACTCAACCCAATTCAAGGTAAAAATGTGACTGTGGTTTACACATTTTTACCAAATACCTGGCATAACCATGTGGTACTGCAAATACAAACACAAAAATAGTGTCACTTGTAATTCGATAGCAGAACAACATATTCTGTTAAGTAGCCTTGTCATATTACATTTGGAATTATTTTAGGCATAAATGATCCATGCAATAGTATCATGGGACTATTGTGATATAATTGCACTATTAAAAGAAAAAAATACATTTACACTTGTTAGCTTGCAACATAAATTGTGAATCATCTTGTCGTTATGTGAAATAGCTTTGTGCATTATTTCAGTTGTTATCTTCACTCCAGCACGTATGATTGACAACCAAAGTTTCTTTAATTTTTTTTTCATTCTTGACTAGTTTTAACCCACTTACCAATTTAGTTGAATAAAATATACATACACATTAATTTTAGTGAAATTATGAATTGTGCATTAAAACACACAACTGTATTTTACACAATCAAAAAATCCTTGTTATACTTGCCAGAGTGTTGATAATAAAAGGTTGACTTGATGATTACTAGGAAGAAAACCAAGGTGTGTTGTGTTTAGTTGGTAACAAATTATGCTCAATCCGTCCAGCCGAAATGTGGCTTCGGGCAAAAATCCTCAAGTCCGCTCAGCCGTTCTGGACGATTCATCGCTTGGTCGTACACAATCGTCCCACCAACTTTACACCACCACCGGCGGATGTACGGAAAGTGTGCGACCTACAATTTACGATGGGTCGGTGTCTATTAACGTAGCCGGCGATTTGGCATACCCGGCACATCAGATGTCCAGTACCTTAACACCTACCGCAATGGAGCGAACATTCATCAACAAAACTCCAGCAAGGTCAAAACTCGGATTTTGTGACTCACGAATTTGTGATCAAGGTCGCCTACAAACTTTAAGAAACGCTGGATTTTGTAGAAAAGTCGATCGGAACTGTGTTTTAAGCTCATTGATGAAGCTTTATAGACGCCAACGGCAGATCGTCATTCCATTTATCTGGGGCATTCTTGTTGGCATCACTATGACTGCCGTGTTATTTCAACAACACATCCTCTTTCGTGGCGCTATTCCTTGGCCTGCTGACGGCGCAAAGTCGCTAGTCATAAAAGATCATTTGAACGCTTCCATACGAATCGAGGCCCGTATAGAAACAAGGGGCCCAGAGACTATTTCACTGCGCGCCGTCCAACAGCATCTGAAAGATACAAACACTGACCATAAGCAAAGTCTATCGTCCGCAGAGGTTTGTTTTACTTTAAAACCCGTACTGATTTGCTACACACTCGATTCACTGCCAGGAATGTGGTGTTTGATACAACTTTTTTGATAACATGGCAAATCTATGGCATGCAATGGCAAAAATGTGCCACTAAATACCTCCTACTGTTTTGGCCCTGCTAGTAATTGCTGAGGGGGTTATAATACCCCCTGAATTTTTGTTCAAGTCTGCTAAAAAAAGTTTTTACGAAAGTCATTACATTGTAGAAAGCTAAGATTTTGATTTAGACTTTGTTTGGTTTTGGTATGGTCGTATCAGGGGTTTGTGCTTATGCGTTTGCTTTTGGTAAAGACATCACCATGTTTTTGCAGGCCGAAAATGAGGTGCGATTAAAAACGCGGATTTTCGTCGGTGTAATAACGGCGGAAAAATTTCTTGGCAGTCGATCTGTTGCAGTGAACAACACATGGGGTACTCAGGTATGTGTCCGCATTAATTATTAACATCGTTGGTACCTTTTTTTTGTTATCGCTCTTATCACACACACGCGACAGCAAGGCTAATTATTGAACAAGTACAAACCCTGCCGATTATGCAGCTTGCTAAGTTTTTGGAATGGCAAGAGTATCACGTTACCCTCTTACTCGTGTTGCTTACCCGGCAAACTGCCACCAATCCGTTTGATTTAAATCACCACAGACAGCATAAAACAAAGCAAAGACCGTTGGGTAAAACAGCTATAACACAATGCCTCGATTCCATGCCTCCAACTGACGTTACACCTACTCAGGCTAAATTTTGAGTGGGATTTTGGTAAGGCAATATCCTGTTCTAATTACACTGTTACCACTCTGCTTGTTAATTAACATCTCTCAATTTCTGTAATGCCAGGTGGACAAAGTCGAGTTTTTCGCCGCCAAGGGAACGCAGGATAAATACCACGTCCCGGTTGTGAACTTGGAAGGCATCAGTGACAACGAATATCCGCCCCAGCGAAAAATGTTCACCATGTTAAAGGTCAGAATTCACTAGACCGAAAATGTCCTTTTTTGGCGTCTCTTGGCGGAATGTCTCCCCAAACGTGTTTTGGGTAAAAACTGGGTAAAGGTTCATTCCATTCATAATCAAACCTGCTGACAACGTAATAAAATTTCGAAAATCCGCCTCGATTTTTTTTTAACTTTTGAAACAAGTTCGAAAATATGCGTCAGCATTTTTACTTTTGTAACACAATGTGGCAAAGTGTCAATACCCATCAAAGTAAATGAGTATGTCAAAGTTCAATTAAAGTTTTTTTTTTTTTTCAGCACATGTGCAAACATCACGTTGAAAATTACGAGTGGTTCATTCGAGCTGATGATGACGTTTACATCAGAGTCGAACGTCTGCGGCAATTTCTCACACAGATTGATGGAGAACGCATGGTGAGTAAATCTCTGTGTGTTTTAGCCTAATGTACTGCATGAAAAAACACTGAACACTGATTTTTGTGTGTTCCAACTGTGTTGAACGAATAGTTTTTGTCCACTTGTGAGTTTTGCATTTTTGACATCCTGTGCTGTTTTTGAAACAACATTAATTTTCGAATTCGTCAAACTTGCTAAAATCCTTGCATGCCTGAAATACAATATAGAAAATAAATATTGGTAGTGCAAGGACTGCGGCACTCAAAACCACACCAAAGTGCAGAAAGGGCCTGACTATCCAAGGGACCCGGTCAGAAATCTCGATTGTACAGCAACCTAGTTAAACAAAATCTTGTACTAGAGTTTTGCAAAATTTTATTGGGATGTTGCACACTCCACTCGAATATTATGGTTTTGGTCAGAAATCCCTTTTCTAACCAAACGATGCTTTTTTTGATGTGCTTATAATACAAAAAATGGAAGGATGGGTATGTGCTTTTGGTGCCAAGAACCCTATGTGTATCCTGTCTGTAAAATTCCTAAGCCTTTGTTGGTTTTGTATGTCTGTGGCTTTTGATAAAATGGTATGGGTCTGTATGATGGTGTTTGGAATTGTTTTTTATATGAGTGAAAGGCCCGAGACCTTCGCTTGTCGCACTCTATTGATGATTTGATAATCCCTGGTACTGTAGTGTTGTTTTAACCTTTGGTTGGTGTACTCAATGCCAAGCAAGTTTGCTATAGCCACTGTTCTATTGGTAATTTATTGCAGTCAGCAATAGAATTAGTGCAAATCTACCTGCGTATCAGCTAAAACTTACCGGAACAGGAAAGTGCATATGAGCGCTTGGTAAATAAAATTGTTTTTTGTCCACACTTAATTGAGGTGCGACGCCCTTCGAATACACCTTGGGGTGATCTGTGGACTTTGTGCACACATGGTAGAGTGTCCATCTAGCTGCGAGGTTTGGAGTTGTTAACGGTTATTCAATCACGTTTTGTGTGACAGCCCCGGCGTTATCTTGCGAGCGGGCGAGCGCTAGCAACGACACTCGAGAGCGGAGTTTCACATCGCTCTGTACATATTAAACTTCTGACGTGGCGAAGCGCACGCAGTACTTGTTTACGTATCGGCTTTCCCGTCGGCCAGCACTTCTAAATGGCATCCTAGTGTTCGTTCGCTGTCCATCGCGCTCGCCTCACCTTTGTTCGTGTGAGGACAACTGCTTGGCCGTTGCGCTTCGTGCCCAGGTATGCGCGGTAAGTAGCCACCCGATCACCAGGTTGTTTGCTGTAAGGTAGTGGTTTAACAGACTTTATACCAGTTCGTCTTCAACACTGGACTAAAAGCAGCGTGTTCGTAACATTCACAAAGATGAAATGTTAAGATATTCCCACGCAATTAACGGTTTACATCTTTAAGAGCACAAAATAAACTGTTCTGAAAACCATATATTTCTTTTTTTTGTATTTGTAACTTAATTTAAAATGACATGCCTATGCTTTTAACGTTGAAATGGTTTAAAAATAAGGTTGCTAGCAGAAATTGCGTTTGTTAAACTCGTTTAGTAAACGCCAGCAGGCATTTTCCCATTCCGACAGTTGAATCGATTTTCTTCACAAATTTCGTTGTGTTTTGCTTTTACCCTTACGCAGTCTTGTAACGTTGAAACGATTGGTTGCGAAATATTAAGGTCGACGTTTGAAACCGAAAGTGTGGAGAAACAGTTTCCGTCCCTTGATTTGACAGCTTGGAACAATTTCTCAACGCCCTCCGCCTTTTGCTCGTTGAGCACGTGAACGACATAATAAGCTAACAGCATTGTACTCGGGGATCGCTGGCAACGCCTTATCCCCCGCGGCACCAAATCCACATAATACAGCGATTTTATGGCAATCTATCGGATAAATTTGCCTTTATACACTGTGTAAATCCCCTGCCCCTGGCATGAATATGGATTTCTCGTAATGGCTAATTTTGTTTAATGGTAAAGGATAAAAGCGCAGTGCACATAAATCTCAGTAATCTCAATGCTTAAGATTACTTACAGCCCTATTGCCATAATTTATGTCATTTTAAACCAGCTGTTTATATGGTCAGTGGAATCCGGTCCGACCTGCTTGAAAACATACATATCGATTTGTGTTGGTGCGAAGAGTGCCGATTATAGCAAGTTGTCTTCACCTGCTATTATCCTCTCGAAAACTTGGAGGGCACTTCAGCACGCAGTAATATGGTTGTGGCGGCATCACTTTTCTTTCCCTTTGAATGTCAGTTTTTAGGTTATCATCGTTCAGTGTCACATTTATCTTCTATTTTTAACAGTCTGATTTGGCGCGTATTATTAACAGTCCCTTTGCATTTCCCTGACGTCAGATCTTACAGCATAACATAAAGACACAACAGATCAAGCCACGTGTCTGTAAGTTTTTAAGCGTTCTGTGAGGTTACCCAAGCGGTACGAGTATTTACATCGCTTTCCCTTTATTACCACCATGAACTTGACGTGTGCCAGGTGGAAGCGTATTGTGCGTAAAGCATCTGGAATTCACTTCACTCGCATCATCCATTGTATTCAAACAGCGCACGTTCTCGCCCTCGCCCACGTAATGTATTGATCGGCCACCACTGTATGGGAACGACCAGCAACCACAGGGCGTATGCGACGCCTGCTGAAATTGTCAGGTTTAGTTGCTATAGTTGTGTTTGCTTTCACACAATTGCCCTTGAAACAAGTGCTTACTCTTCCTTTGTTCAATATCCTCCTTTGTCAAGGGCGTACAACGATTTGTGTTTGTTCAAAATGCGACCAAACCACCATGACGTTTTGTGTCCTGGTTTGATTTGTTGATGCTGGGACCTGTCCCTTTGAGTCCATTGTTCCCGAAGCCAAGTATTAAAATGGCGACGGATATTTTTTCGTGCAAATACCATGTATATTTTCTCCCATAAATGTACAATATTTCCTCCTTTATTAGTTTTACCAGCAGGAAAGAACAGCGCTTTACGGCCTGTGAAATTGTTTGATAACACGAAAAGCACGAATTTCACAACACCCAAGTGACGAGACTGGCTTTCCCTCGACTGGCGACACGTCACTGGTTGAGATAACAGAACTCGTCAAATGTCGTCAGTCGTAAATCCCCGTGTACCAATTTGGTTTCTGGTTTGGTTATCGTCATGAACCTAAAGACACATTGAGAAATGCGACCGATTTCAATATGCCCTTATTTCAAACCGCTGCCAAAGTTGACTTCCATTGTTTTGCAATGCCATGCATATTAATAATCTCGTGCCTATTGTTAATCGTTTATATATGCTGTCTATTGTACGGGTAATAACTCAATTAACCCCTGACATTGCTCTGCTCGTATCCATAAAGACATTTTTGTTTCAGATTTACATGGGTCAGCCAGGGCATGGCGTGCCGGAAGTGCGCGAAAAGTTGGGACTAAACGGTCACAATTTCTGCATGGGGGGACCTGGTGTTCTTTTCAACCGAAAAGCACTTAAAGGTAAGTGTCTTTAGAAGTTTGCCAAAATTTAGTATCAGTAGTAGATAGGGTAAAAATTACAGAACCCAATACCTAATACAAGTAGACACTTTGTCGACTCTGTGATTTCTAAATTTTTGGAATCCGAACCGCTCCTGCGTGCTCCCCATAGCTGTTAAATATTTGCCGTTTGACACGTGGCTCCAGCTATTACGAAATTGGACCGTAGCGCGCGTTGAAAAACTTCAAAAACAAACGGGTGTGTGCGAACTATAATCCCGATGAAGGGGATTTTGTGTAACCGAGGCCTGTTTGCCGAACGCTTTAGTGAAGAGAATCGGGCCACGTTCTGTTTGGCGACGGATGGTGAGATAAGTGACCAGTTGCCAACAAAATTCAACGTGACCCATTTCAACAATTTTATTTTTACGACTGTTTGACAAGAAGAAACATGAGCCGGCAAGGTAGCTGACCGCAGCTGTTGACTGTAGATCACGGTTTATCGCATTTAACCACTTGGCCGAATAGCCTTCTAACTGTGGGTATTTACATCTGTTTGTTTTGTAGTTTAATTGCGGCCTTCGATATGGATGTGGCACTAACCATGCCTAAAGGTTTCGCGATTAAATAGACAAAATCCGTTTTATGGTTGTAAAAAATGTGCTTGCCAGCATAAATATTTTTGGTCCAATGCAATTGTTGACCTAGTTTGCAAGTGGCATTACCCCGGAAGGAATGTACCATCATATTACCCTAAAAAGTGCCACAAAGAAAATTCCACTTGGTGCTACTAAAAACAAAAAAATGAAACGTCAGTTGGAATGCCTACTACGACCACTGCCAGAATAATGAAATCACGCGAACACTGACGTCAGCTCTTTATTTAACACATGTTGTTTTTAGTTACTGGGGTAGCAATGTTGCTTAGCCTGTCTAAAGTTTCACTCCATTCTGCAAAACAATTCGCGCAGTTTTAATTAAGTTTCTCGCTTGCCGAACAGTTTTATGAGCACTCAAGTTGAATAGGCCCCTACATACTTGCCATACCGGATTGCTTGCCTACTTAAATTTCACTGTGTACAAAGAGGATGCACTACCAACCCACCAAATAAGCCCGTAGTTCTAAATCAAATTAAATGTGTTTACTCGGAGGAAACAACCTTCTACAAAGTAAAAAGCTTCCGCTATAACGCCGATTTATATCGGCACAGCAAACCCCATAAACTACGTTTGTCAAAAATATTCATTGCCTTTTCCTATAGTATGTGACTTGGTATGTAATACGAACACACTTTTAGTTTTGTAGCGTGATTGGCGTTTTGATGATTTGGTGGTAAATATAAAATGCAAAACTTAAGACAAATAGTACAAAATCATCTCTAGAATCTTGTACACAAGAGTGACTAAAAACGTTCTATAAACTTACCTGCTTGGAAAGTTGTGTAAAATACACGAAAAGACTTAAAATCAGAATAGAAATATGTGTATGGCCTGGCCATGTTAGGCAAACAACTTCCCCTCCGCCCACCAATCCTGCGAGATGCAGCAAACAGTCTGTAGGTTTGTTTCTGCTATGCGTCAGTTCCGTCCGTCCGCCCGCCTTTAAACAGATTCGTATCAACATTTGTAATATTTCCCGTGTCTCTGACAGCCCTGTGTCCCCACATCGACCACTGCATGGAGGAAGTTGTATCAGGAGAGGAAGACGTGGAACTTGGAAGATGTGTCACCAACCACCTACACATCGAATGCACCCACGCGTGGGAGGTCTGTTATTTTGCAACTGTTTCCTTGTTTTTGGTCGACTTCTAACTGTATACAGGGTATAGTGTGTTAACCTAACAAAACATGGTGTGTATGGATCTTCTAAACTTTGGTATTGGGAAAAAGCTGTTTTTAAGTTTAGCTCTTGTATGAACTCTGTTGGTTAGATTTCCATATGTTATTTGTCTTTTTCCTAATAATGTGACGTGTATGTACAATAAGCATTATCTCATTTCTTTAAAAAGCATTTCAGATACAAGGCCACCGCACGGTTTAAAATTAGTACCTCTTCTAGTTACCAAGTGCGTCACGGTGTTTACGATTCCTAATTCGACAAATGTTTTCTCAATCAACCAGTCACATGCACCGCATTTTATTTGTAGATTAAAGGAGTAAATTAAGCGGTGTTTCGCCCTTTGTTTGTGTAGTGAGTCATTCACTTCACGCGCAGTACAAGTCATCATATTTGCATGCGGTCGAGCCGTTGTGCGTATAACGGTTACGTGTTTTGTGAGAAACTGCAATTTGCAGACATCGTGCAGTTATTATTTGCTTTATATTCTCGCCTGTATGCAAATGACCGTTTACAAACAGAAACATTAAACACCCTGTTCAATATGCAAGTTTCGACTTGCCAACACGATGTACAGCGGGTACACGAAATAAGACACCTGTGTAATTGATTGAATTGGTTGTTTTGTGGGTTTGCTTTGAAAATGATAGATGTAAGTAGATCGTGCCCCTTAAAGCGTTGAATAGCTGCTGAACCATTTAATGCGGGGAAAATTCCTAAACATTAAGCATCGTTCTTATCCATATGTTGTCTGCAAAATCCGCACAAGAGCTCGGTTAAAAAATGTAGCGATTTCATCTGTAATTTGAGCTCGCGGTTTTAACGGATGTCTGATAGGCATTAGTTCAACGCTTTGCATTATTTACAACTCAAAATCACGAGTTGGACAAACTGAGTTCTGTTTTTTAAATGCATCCATGGTTGAAGTGGATAGGTGTCACTGCACCTTTTCTTCTTGAGTCAGATGCCGCGGTCCCGTGTTTTTGACAAGCATCAAACGTTACGCGCATTCGATTTCCGTGTTTCAAGCGGAACATGGTTCATTTTAACCATCTTTCCTGGAATCTGGTATAACTGTTGTGTAAATTTACAATACGTTTGCGCCAATTTTGAATAACGGAAACACGACTGCTCGTGTGGTCGCTCCGTGAACTCAATAGGTGAATACACTGTTTGTGTTTTTGTAGCGATGGTTTAATATCACCGTTGTCTCGCTTTCTGGCAGTAGCAACCAAGCGTGTTTCAGTTTCTCTGTAAAGCAAGTCATAAAAGGCAGGAATGTAATTAATATACGACCACAACATAGCCCAAGCCGAGCAGTTTCACTTGCCAAACAATACCACTCAAGTAATTTTGAATCTTTTCAAAAGTCAACAAATTTTCGAGTCCTTCATGTGTTGTAAAAATCAAATGAACTGATTTAAAATTTCAGTTTTAATCAGTGGTAAAAGTTCCTTCGACGCGGAAAGCACAGTCACTAACTCCTAAACTCACATTCCTGGAAGAGAGTTAACAAATGTTGGCCGAAATGTTCCGCTTGTTTCTATTGATTCTTAATTTAGGCATATAACGCCCAATACCTACGGTTTTTTACTCCTAGGCCATTTTAAAGACTGTCATATTTTTTAGACTCTTAAGCTTTTTTACCACTCATACCAAGAGGAATACACGGAGGAAAAACCGTTTCTAGGCAACCTGGCCGAGAATGATCACGTGAGCCGGGCACTAACGCTCCATCACATCAAGGTGCCGTACATTATGTACCGCGTCCATCGCCACTATACGAGTCTGCTACTCAATTCGACAATACAGGTTGGTGTCAAAGTATTTAGTTTGTTACGAATAATTTAGGGATATTACCTCTGGATTTGTTGACCATTAACCACAAGAGGGAATGCTACATATCGCGGATATGAATCTAGTTGAGTAAACAATTAAGTTCACTTTTAGGGCAAATTAGGACAATTTGTTTGTGTGTGAAGTCCATAAAGATGGTTACCAAACTAGCATAAGACATGTTATGTCATAAAAAGGGCCCGTCCCCAGTCGCCACCTGGTTTCCACAAGTTAGAAATCTTAACGCGAATGTTTGTAAGTTTGTAAACATGTAGCGGCAGTGACGAGTGGCAGACCCGGTCGAACGAGTGCAACGCGGTTAGAAATTTGGTACAAAGTCTGCAAAACCGACCAAAAAGCAATTCTGCAACAGATTTTGCTCCAAACAAACCTGATAGCGTTACTGTGTCAGGAATTTCAAGTAAGAATGATGGAAAACAGGCTGGGCGATTTTAGTGGTTCAAGCGGAATAGACCGCACCAGCCGCTACTTGTCACAACTGTGTTTTGATTTGCCTTGTAAGCTTAACTTCCTCCTGTTGCATGGAAACGCGCTTTTGCAATCCTAGCCTCAACGGGTCATTCGAAATATAGGCCATCCTTAGAGGTTTTTGGTTTTGCACGAAACTATTGGGTTTTTACGCGACTTTCCGCCCTTGCAATAGTGTCTAGTGGAAAAAAAGAAGAACAGATTCGCAAGATTTTCAACAACACTTCAGCGAGCCGTAATTTACATTCTGTGCACGAAACTATGTAAAGGAGCAGGGTTTGTTGGAAATCTTGTGTTTATTGAGTTTGAGACGTATGACGACACCCAAAACGACATTGGCAACACCCAAATCCAGTTTAGATTACTGGCTGGCAACCTCCTCAATGAGATCCAATTTAGCCCGTGCGTTAGGTTTATTACCGTTTTATTAAACCTGCTTATCGTGCCGTTCAGGTGAAGCCAACCCGAAATTTAAAATAACCTTGCTTTGAAGCTGTTTGATGAGGTATTCCACCGTTGTCGTGATTGGCAATAAAGCCTTATAAATAAACATAGAAATCGTTTTGTTCGTTTTGTTTAAAAAATATCGGCAATAGTAAAAAAGTAGTGTATTTGGAAACAGATTGGCAACAGTTAAAAAATGATTTGAAAACTTTCAGCCGGTTTTCTTGCTGACTTGAGTAGACATCACGTTTCAAAAACTCAATATTGATTCACGTTTAAGTAATGTGTTTGCTAACCTNTTTAGATTACTGGCTGGCAACGTCGTCAATGAGATCCAATTTAGCCCGTGCGTTAGGTTTATTACCGTTTTATTAAACCTGCTTATCGTGCCGTTCAGGTGAAGCCAACCCGAAATTTAAAATAACCTTGCTTTGAAGCTGTTTGATGAGATATTCCACCGTTGTTGTGATTGGCAATAAAGCCTTATAAATAAACATAGAAATCCAGTTCGTTTTGTTTAAAAAATATCGGCAATAGTAAAAAAGTAGTGTATTTGGAAACAGATTGGCAACAGTTAAAAAATGATTTGAAAACTTGCAGCCGGTTTTCTTGCTGACTTGAGTAGACATCACGTTTCAAAAACTCAATATTGATTCACGTTTAAGTAATGTGTTTGCTAACCGCTATTATGGAATTGAAAAAATTGACTTTTATGTGCTTTTTCTATGCACAGCTTTACGAATAATTTTTTAGGACACATTTCTCTTTCGCTTCTGGTGTGCGTTCGCGATTCCTATGCTGCCTTTTTAAACAATAGGATCTATTTTTATACATGACCTAGATAGGTACAATGCCCGCCTGAAATCAATTTTGATTATTACATACAAGTCAATTTTCACCGAAGTTCAAAACAATCACGATTTGTTGATTTAAAGTTAGAATGGTAACCTGTGTGGATCCTAATGAGCTCGTGAATTTATTAAGTTTTGATACAGAGTTTCCCTAACTGGGCTCTGGGGTTCGTCAGAAAACAGGACTTTTTTATGTAAATAAAGGTTTTGGTGGTTGCATGTATATAACTTGTTGGGTTGATACCTCTAGTAGATTTATAACCTCTGGTATAATACTTTACGTAGTGCGTTAGACGTATACTTCTTACGCCCAAGGAAGTTAAGAAATTAGGTCAATCCGCTTCTTAAAGACAAGTAACCGCGGTTTTGCGGACGAAATTTAACCCAGTCGAGCCAAAGAGAATCGCCCAGCACTGCTGCGCTAAAAACCTTGCGGTTGCTATGTGCGTGTACGAACCGGTATCTCAGGGCTGGCAGGGTTACATTCAAGCCCAGCCAGTCTCCAGTTGCAGTCAATAATTTACTTTTGCGCCTTCGCGTATTTCCAAAACCTTACGAAACTCGGTCCCTTTGTGCGGTGCTGATGGAATTTGGATTGTGTGCACACACATTTCACGAAGCTTCGCCGTTTTTGTATTCAAGTCCTCTATAACATCATGACCACTGTCTTGGCACGCTCAATATAGAATAATGAGCTGCGCATGAATATGATCAAATATTGTTTTGTATCACGTTCTGTAGTACATTGCAGAAATAAAGTTTTTCTGTCCTCCATCAGCATTTATTCACATCTTAATTGCCAAATTTACCAACTGCTTAACGTTTCATGGGCATTTGTAGTCTACTGTGAAGTAAGTGCTGGAATGCCATGATAAACTTGCTTTGCTTTTGGTACTTTTTCATCAAGCATGAAAGTCTATTTATATTTGAATCCCATTACCAAATAAGTAGTGCACTTTCAGATTTGGACATTTTGAGAATCGCCTGTCTGTGACGGTGTGTCAAAAATACTCCCAAGGCTGCTTGGCTGGCATAAATAAAGATCTAATATTTGAGTAGTTTAGTGGGTGTATCTTGTATGTGACGACGGAATTTCATTAGGTGTCCCTCGAGGTTTTTCGGTTTATTTTTGTAATTATGGCAAGTAATACGGAAAAATGGAAAAATTAAGCTTATTAAGTTGCAATGACAGTCTGCTGGTGGCAAATTTTGCTGTGGTTATCTCCGCATCGTTTAATCCAAAATATGAAAAACTGAATTGTTTTCCTACTTTTCTTGTAGTTTGACAAAAAAATACTGTTTTTTCTGCAGTTATTAGTGTTTTTAATCGCGTTTGTTTTCCCAACCTACAACAGTGTACCAAAAAACAGTAAAAGACTAGATGGGAAAATCAGCCCACTGTCGCGAACATACTGCGCTCAAAACAGGATTTATTGCCCAGCGAAGCAAACACGCCAACTCCATTATTACCTAACTGTCTATATTGATACTAGGGCACCAGTCCCGTGGTTTAATCCGCAGCCAATATCACTCAGGCAATTTAGGGATGCAGGTTTAAGTCCCGATGGCCGTCATTCCCATGCGAAATGCTTTCTTGCTCCAACAGATCGGTACTGTGAGGTCAATTTAATGATCGGGCGGCATCTCTATGAGGTTTAAATTGACAACGTTGGCGTCAAGAAAAGTCTGTGAACAGTTTTACCTCAAACGTAGAAGTTAAGGATCGTGTCTCAATTAANACTGCTTAACGTTTCATGGGCATTTGTAGTCTACTGTGAAGTAAGTGCTGGAATGCCATGATAAACTTGCTTTGCTTTTGGTACTTTTTCATCAAGCATGAAAGTCTATTTATATTTGAATCCCATTACCAAATAAGTAGTGCACTTTCAGATTTGGACATTTTGAGAATCGCCTGTCTGTGACGGTGTGTCAAAAATACTCCCAAGGCTGCTTGGCTGGCATAAATAAAGATCTAATATTTGAGTAGTTTAGTGGGTGTATCTTGTATGTGACGACGGAATTTCATTAGGTGTCCCTCGAGGTTTTTCGGTTTATTTTTGTAATTATGGCAAGTAATACGGAAAAATGGAAAAATTAAGCTTATTAAGTTGCAATGACAGTCTGCTGGTGGCAAATTTTGCTGTGGTTATCTCCGCATCGTTTAATCCAAAATATGAAAAACTGAATTGTTTTCCTACTTTTCTTGTAGTTTGACAAAAAAATACTGTTTTTTCTGCAGTTATTAGTGTTTTTAATCGCGTTTGTTTTCCCAACCTACAACAGTGTACCAAAAAACAGTAAAAGACTAGATGGGAAAATCAGCCCACTGTCGCGAACATACTGCGCTCAAAACAGGATTTATTGCCCAGCGAAGCAAACACGCCAACTCCATTATTACCTAACTGTCTATATTGATACTAGGGCACCAGTCCCGTGGTTTAATCCGCAGCCAATATCACTCAGGCAATTTAGGGATGCAGGTTTAAGTCCCGATGGCCGTCATTCCCATGCGAAATGCTTTCTTGCTCCAACAGATCGGTACTGTGAGGTCAATTTAATGATCGGGCGGCATCTCTATGAGGTTTAAATTGACAACGTTGGCGTCAAGAAAAGTCTGTGAACAGTTTTACCTCAAACGTAGAAGTTAAGGATCGTGTCTCAATTAATCGTCGTGTACAGGATTAAGTTCTAAGACCACGTTATTGACCGTTT
>QXVZ01034539.1:0-35233 GCA_008931825.1 Phallusia fumigata
TGAGCTGTGCAGGGCGGGATACATACGGTTTCACATCATTAGTGGCCGATCGCAGATTAGCTTTAGTTAAAACTCCAAAAGGTTACCTGTAAAACAAATAACGGTAAGTTATTGTCTGAAAATGTAAACGTCAAAATATTGCTATGCCACAGTTCATATGAATAGTTTTTGCAACACCGTTGAAAAGACCAACTAGCTGTTTTGAACCTTAAGAATTAAATTAAACAAACTCTATGCTTCATCCAAGTAAGTTTTTTCTGACGCCAGTGCCATGAAGTCCCTTATTTTTCCTTCTATTCTCCTGTCCCAGTAATATGATCGTTTTTAATCGATATTTAGTGGTATATTCCGTTTTTGTACCCGATTGTAATCAAGCAATCAACATTTTAAAACAGCTAAGTTACCAGTTGGAACTTCCTGCATCTTGGCGTACTGCTGCTCAGCGAAGCCTTCTTCACCAACAAACGGGTTTGAACCGTTTAACGCTACTTTTCCCTCGCCCGAATCAACAGGATCGAACGCTCGACCGTTTTGTTCCTTTACAGGGACAAACGTGTTTGACTCGGCGTCTCCATTTACGCCGTCAACGAACGCCAAAAGCGGTTCCGGCATTTGGCTTTTAATTTCGGTGCCTATTGAGGTGTCTTCGTCCGGCAGCACTAAAGTTGGCACGCCGGGCTCGTCCGATTCGGTGACGTCATCGGTGCTGGCGTCACGTGATAGCGGTGTCATGACTTCCGCCGTCGACGTGGTTTCGGATACTGATGGCGTTTCTTCATGATTTTCGCTTGCCGGAGCACTGAGAAAATACAAAAAGAATAACATTTTTAAGATGTACTCACCGGAATGTATTTCATTATTTTTTAACGACTTAGCCACCGCACACTCAGTTTAAAACAATTTACCTTTCCGTTGCTGGTTCTTGTGTGGACAGGGGCGGCATTTCAACAGTGGCTGGCGACACCATGCGGTCGGGAGTCACCGAGTTGTATGGCGATCGACCCCCGGTGGGTGTTATGTTGGCCGGTGAGCTGTCGCCGGATGGCGTCGTGTTGCTGGGCGAAGTATCTGGCGGGGTGGGGGATTCACCACCACGCGTTCGTCGCATAATCATTTCAAGGCGCTAAAAAATCATCAGCGGATTTACTTTGCTGTTCACGGATAGTAAGGTTACTTGATGGGGCTACAGAACAGATGGAGACTGGGGTTAATATTTTGCAAATAAAAAAGGTAGCTGAAGCAAGTACTTGTTTGGGCCAGTAAGCAAGCCTACTGCTATGCAAGATGGTAGAGTCTCTTAATAAAACACAATGCAGACCAATGTCAAACGTGCCATTATTCACCATGTTAAAGGGTATCCAGACAAAGCTCACCAATACACTTTCTTTAAGCTATGGACATATGATAAGACAAGATCCGATTTTGCTTAGTGTTTACAAAACATGTACACTAGAGCATAAAAATAAGCATACCAGCAGTTCTTGCGCTACTTAAATGCATAATTTACAATAAACAGAAGCAAGAAATTATAAAAAAAACTTCAACATAAAATTAGTGTTCAGGTTTTTAATTGGACTGTTAAAATTTATCACTTGGTTTCCTTGTTATTTTCTGCACACTCTTTTCAGCAGTCAAATAACAAATAAGCTTTGGAATGACAAAACAAAAATGACCAAACAGAAAAACCACCAAAATCTGTGGGAGGAGGCTAACCTTTTTTCTTTGCAGTCTCTCCTCTTCTTTCTTTTGTGCCACAAGATTTCTCTCCTTTCTCACTTTTTCAGCTTCTTCTTTTGCTTTCTGTTCAACTTTCTCCTTCTGCTCGCTGTGGTTCAAACATTAAGTTATGATGAAGAATGGTAAAACGACCCTTAGCTTAATTACAGCAACTAATGCAAAACGCAACTAATTGATTTTTTTAAATAAACATCCTGCATACAACTTACAGGAGCCAACAACTACAAAAAGTTAACAACAAACCGAATAAATTCTTCATGTTTTCTGGCCATTTCTTCTGCCTCCTGTTTTTTCTTTAGCTCCTCTTCCTCTTGGATTCTCTTCTCCTCCATCAGTCTCTGCTCTTCCTCCAGTTTTGCCTCCTCAGCCATCTTGCGGGCAATCTCCACACGCCGGGCTCGTTCTTCAGCCTCCAGTCTGTACAGAAATGTAGGGTTCGCTAGGTGCCCAAAAGGACTAATTATTTCAGTGCATATTAAGAGATCAGGGTTAAACAACACCAGTGCATAAAATCAACTGATGTATTTCTGCATCAGTATAGATACAGAACTAGTATCAAAATCATCCAGCATTGCAATAACGGGGCAAAAAAATTCAATGGTCGCCATATTTTGTTTAACCTGCCTGGTTTCACCCATTACATTTGTTTCCAGTTTAACACAAATCTGTACTTTTTATCATTTTCTTATCATAAGTGGTGTTTATGGACAGTTGAATATACTGCAGAAGAAAACAAAGCAGGTCACCATTGACTTTTATATCTTTGTTTACCGTTTTCTCTCCTGTCTCTCTTGTTCTTCTCGCTCCCTTTTCTCCTTCGCTTCCCTTCTTTTAGCTGCCATGGCTTCCTTGTATGCTTGCTCCTCTGGTGTAAGTTTCTAAATGGAAGGTGACATTTGATATTTGGTTCTATTTTAAATTTTCTAAAGGAAAAAATTAAAAAGAACATTTTCAACCATTTTTCCCATACTTGCAGATCCTACATATATTATGATTGAAGAACATATACATAGTGTTAACAGGTATTATTATGGTAAGGACCACCATTTACACTTCCCAATTCAAACTTGTTATTCTTATTCAATTTTGGAACATACCACACTTAATTGCAGGCCAGTTACTCGAGGCTTTGCAAATACTATTTATTACAATGAAGGCATTGTAATATTTGATTTAGTTCTCAATTTGTCAACCTTTTCCTTTTTCTTGCTTTCAGGGACAGGAACTGGCTCGGGAACAGATTTTGTCTCCTTAATTGGAGCAGGGTCAGGAATAGGATCAGCAGTGGAGTTAGAAGAAGCAGGAGTGGAATCAGAGGATTCAGGAGTAGGATCAGAATGGGGAGCAGGAGTAGGAGCGAGATCTGAAGATGGTGTTACTTGTTCTGGAGTGCATGATTCAGTTTGTTGGTCTGTGCTTTCTTCTTTGTTATCTTCAGCCTAAACAGCACAGTAGCCATAGTTGTTTAAAATTTAATAAATGTTTAAATTAGTTTTTAAAAATGTTTAAGCAATATTGAAACAGTGACATTGTAAATACAAAAAACAAACGAAAAATGTTTGCTTTTGCAACATCATGACTTTTGCAATATAAATTCCAATAAAAAATAAATTGTACAAATTCAGAAAACTAAAAAAGCTGTTAAAATATTTATGTGCCTTGACTAGTAACCATACCAATTGACTTTGGTCTTCTGAAGGAGGCAACTCTACATCATTTGCATCAGACACAACCACTGTTGGCATATCTTCCACTGGTTGTTGAACCTCCTCCTCCTCCTCCTCCTTTTGCGGTGTATCTTCACCCTCCACTTCAACAATCTTTTCTGGCTCTTCAATTTCCGATTTCTCCACTACAGTAACAACTGCTTCCTTTTCTTCATCTCGCTTTGATGGTCCTTCCTCTGGCAGCGGATTCTCTGCAGTTAAATTTTCTGGAACAGCATCCTCAGTTTCTGGTTCTGGTGTAACAACTTGTACCGGTTCAGGTTCTGGTTGTTCATTTGTTGGTTTTGAAACTTCAGTGCAGATTTCCTTCTGCTCAGAAACGTTGCCTTCAGCTACATTTTGTAGATCCTCAGTAACGACAGCTATTTCTTCAGTGTGGATTTCTTCTGCACGGCCTTCATTATGAGCTTGCTGTTCATTGCTGGTTGATGTCATGTCAGTTGCTACTTCTGGCACTTTTTCAGGTGTTGG
Organism: Phallusia fumigata; assembly: GCA_008931825.1. Classification (NCBI taxonomy): domain Eukaryota; kingdom Metazoa; phylum Chordata; class Ascidiacea; order Phlebobranchia; family Ascidiidae; genus Phallusia; species Phallusia fumigata. The sequence goes on from QXVZ01034539.1 coordinate 3,936, forward strand.
TTCAGGTTCAATGAGCTGAACATTTTCGATTCCAGCTACGCTCTGTTCAGGAGACTGAAACAATATTTGTGACAAGTTGTAATGGTTCTTATTTGTGTCTTGCAAATATTTCACGTTAAAGTTGAATATACCCATAGCAAACACACAATTAAACTGTTCTTAACAGGAAAAATGTCAGAAACAACCAAACTTAAAAAAGATTTTCATTTGATTTAATAAAATGGAAGAGTGGTTTTTAACAATGTTGAATAAAAAATAGTTGTGAGAAATTTTTGAAAATTTTATATCAAGGCAAGTCATTTTGATCACTGATGATTATAATAAAACCTTTACACACCCTTTTGTAAACTTACAGTTTTCTCAGTTACATCATCTACTGTATTGTCAGATACATTTTGATGCAAATCTTTTTCTTCCTCCACAACTGGAATATCCACATTTTCAGTAGAAACAACATTTTCTTGAGTAGATTCCACCTCGGTAGGCTCTTTAACATTGGGTTCATCATCTGCAATTACTTCTTTTTGGTTCACTTTTTCACTTTCAGTTGCTGCTGGAGTTGCATTTGCTACAATTTGTTCTTGGATTTCAATCACATTGGCACTTGGTTCTTCCTTGTTGACTGTTGCTGTTTCAACTACAGACAAAAATACACAATGCAGAATGAATAAGCTTCTTACACAAAAACAAGTGGCCAAGATTTTTAGTGCCCAGTACCAAATGGTGCATTAAAGCGCTGCTCAGTGAAAAAACTGCCAAACATTATACATCAGAAAAGTGGACAAAAGATTAGTGCTTTGTAAATAAGTGTAAAATTTAATCTTAACATGTCAGTTCATGACAGTTTGGCCCCTAAGAAATTGTACTGATTTCCATTATTACAAGATTATTGGTAAACACTTCGCATAAAAATCAGCTGAGAAATCTATCAGTACAAAAGAAGAAAGGTAAAATTGTTGCTGTATTCTCTTAAAACTAAATTATTCCATTAATAACATCAAGAACTTACCATTTGGTTCTCTGACATTGGGCTGTAAATTTGTGCTAGAAACATCCTCTGTTGGTTCATTGGATGCCGTAGACTCTGCAAAGGTACAAACTTGAAACACAATCACAAATTTGGGGGTATTAAAACCCCATATCTATGTACATTTACATGGAAAATGGAAAAACACAAGTGCCATCAACTTTACTTAACATCACTTTGAATGTATGGTAAAGAATAGCAATTTTTCTTTCAAGAAAATTGATTTTTCTTTCAAGAAAAATTTTCAGAAATGATTATTCTATAATATTCTGAAATATCTATTTATTATATATCAGGCATCCATATACTGCACATGCATGTTTTACATCTTGAATTAGATATCAATGATGCAGACATTAAAAAAAATTTCAACAGTATGAACATTTGCCTATTTACGCATGTCTAAACAAAAACACCACTGACGAGTGACGACAGTTTTAAACATTGGACAACGACAACAGAAGACATGTCTTTTCATTAAATATAAGATCTTATTTATGCAATATTTACAATGAATTAAAATACCAATTTCTTTCAATAACGGTTGTATGAAATAAAAAAACTGAGTGTGTTGGACAAAATCAACTGCAGCAAACTGAAGCTGTACATAGCAACAGCAGACCATAACAACCAGCCAACTTAGTCAAACGACAAACAAATGTACTTTGGCAAATTCAACAGAGTTACAGATAACTTCCTTCAAAAAAAGCTGCACTTACCAACTGGAGCAGTCTGAACTTTTGTTTCAGCTGGTTGTACATCCTCTATGACCTTTTCATCTTTTTTGACAGCAGATTTCACTTTTGATTGTAATGCAGGAGACTTTGTTTTACCCAGAGTTATTCCTTTCTTTAAAGGTTGTTTAATAGCAGGTGGTGTTGACTTGCTTGGTTGTGGTTTTACATCTGAACAATTGTTTACTTTCATAGATTTAATTTCCACATATCTATCAGTTAAATAATGAAATGTTATAAAATTACTGTCATTTTCAGTTTTTCGCATAAAGAAGTTTAATATTTTCCATTTTTCCAGAATCTATCAATAGGATAGACAAAGACCCTCTTTTACAGTTTATGAAACCTTATAAGGCCCTGTAGGTCCAAACAACAAAAAATTTAAGCACTAAACAAACCTCTAACTGGTGTTCGTTTGCTTCCTGATGATGTCCGTCCAGTTGCAGAGGGTGATGGCTGACGAGCAGGAGACGTTCCTCTACTTGCTGGCTTGTTAGATTTATTTAAACTAGCATCAGGGGTTTTTGCAGCTGGAGAAGGGGCACGTCTGGGCCTAAGTTGCAAAAAATGTCTTGTACTTATTGCTAAGTGAACCATAATAAATAATGTTGAGTAAACTGATACACAAGAACTGCAAGAAGAATATATATATGCCTAAAAAACTACAACACAAAATATAATTAACATTATGAACCTGCTTAACACACAACAAACCTCACAGAATTATATTGTATTTTCTAGTGCAGATATTTAACAGCTTTTTATCTGAGTAATGATTTTTAAACATTTATAGCTTACCCAGTGGTACGCAGCTGTGGAGACTGTCCCCTGGACCTCTGTGATAAGTTAGGCGAGGAGGATGATTGTAGGGTGGGGGTCTTCTGAGTAGCTGATCGGGGTTTGTAGAGAGACGGAGATGGGGTCCTACCCATAGGACGAGATTTGGGGGTTGTTGATATTGGTGCTCTTGGTGAGAGATTATTGCTGGAAGAAGCACTGCTGGAGTCAGACCTTGGTAAAAGAACACAGATGTTCAGTCAGGGGCACAAGAAATACCCTTAACTGTACTTTCACACGGTAAGCTTTAAAAACAATTTTCAAATTGCAATGAAAGTTTTTCCACGTTTATGTTACCAGGTTCAAAAGAAAGTATTGTGTTGCGTCACAGTGTCAATGTCATGTTGTATCATTCCATTAGTTCCATAAAAATTGGCTGATTATTGGGGATGAGTGAAAAGTAAGTGCTCTGTTTGGCTGAGCATGCTACGGATAATATGACATACCACATGTGTGACATACTGATAGATTATTCTTAAGTTTTTTTTTCTTGTAATGTTTCCAATTTGGGAAGATATGTTGGAGTAAAAAAATCTACCAATCACAGAAAAAAAATGGTTTAAGAATTGTGTATCTCAATTAAAGATCTGTTTGAAATTTTGCTTGTCATCTTATGAGGTTTAGCAGATTTTGACAAGCACTGAGCATCGCTTGAAATGCTCAGCTGAACTAGAGAGTCAAAACGATAAAGCTCGGTGCCGAAAGAGCTATATATAGTCCAATTTATTATTGCTAATTGTTTTGTTAATTGTTTCATGAGTGCACACACAAATAAAAATACTGAACAATACAGAACTTTTAGTATTCATATCGAAAAGGGGGGCAATGTGTTTGCAGAATATTAGAAAAAGTCTTCTTTAAAGGTAAGTAAGGAATGTTTGGTAATATTGTGATAGTTTATGAACTGTTTTTAGAAACATTTGAAACCGAACGGTTCCTTGTATGACTTGAGGATTCTTAAAGAACTTCTGTACACCTGGTGTTATGTTCCAACTGTCTATTTATAAACAGTTCTGTTCAGTGGATGAATAAAAAAAGGGCACCATGGTCAGCACATTGTCACTATAAACATGCCTGTGCACAAGTTTTGTGAGAAATTGGCTTTACAGATTTACCCAAAGCTGTTTATCGGTATTTTAACAACATAAATGTGTCGGCTTTAGTCAATAATAGTTGGACTGAAGTAGTTGGTCATATTTACTTTGTAAACAGTGAGATGAAAACACAAAAGAAGTTTTGGCATTTTGGCCACAGCTTTGTTGGCACCGCACAAAAACATATCAATTCAAGCTTACTTTGCAGAGGAAGGCCGGTCTCGGGTTGGACGGCGGTCATTGCTCCGACTTCTAACAGGGCCAACTACAAAGTTTACAGCAACATTACAGTATAGGAAAATATCTGGCTAATAGAAAACAGCAACACAAAACTTTTTGGAGAAGACATACTATATGCTTTATCTTAGGAGACCTCCCAGTTTAAAGTTTAACATTAACTGGACAACCACAGGTACCACACTTTTCATGCAGTACTTCAAACCTGTACTCTACTCTATGACTTTATAAGTACATGCACAGTTTGATTAGGATCAAATAGTTTTAGGCTTGGTTTAACAAATATTGCCACATTCTTGCCTTAGGGGAGTCCTGAGAAAATGTTTTGAAACAATCGTTATCTCACATCATAAAAAAACATGTCTATTATTGACAACAATAATATTGATATCCTAAATATTAGTGCAATTTATGTTTCATTATTTCGGAATTTTATGACTCACTTCTTATTCCATTTAGCTAACAACAACACTGTAAAAGTTACTTGAAAAAGCATGCATTTCCAGCATCGGATTAGGACTATCTTCTAATTACAGATGCACTTTTGTGTATATTTTGTGAACTATTTGTATATATTTTGTATTCTCAAAAGATTGGCCAATAATCTTACTTGTTGGTGATGACACACTGTCATCTTGTTTTCCATCACCTTGCTTGGACCTTGCCATTGAAGCTTTGGTAGGGGCCAGAAGCCTTGCACTCAAGTGAGTGGGCTCGGTTAGTTGAGGCGATGTTGTAGCTGGTAAAAATGTGATCAGTTTTAGAAAAAGCCTAAAATTGTGACACATTTGCAATTTAATGAGATCTTCTACAGTGGCAAAAGTTATGGTGAAAAAGTTGTAGGTGTATGTATAAGTGAGTGTGGTTATTTGTACTAAAACAAGCATAGATACCTGTTTCAATTATACATTGACACATGTTTAACAAAGACAAAAGAATTGATATCCGTGATCAACCAAACATAATCCAAACAAAAAAAATAAAATCTTCCAAATAAAACAAATTATTTTTGTGCACAAAATAAAGAACTATTTGAGAACATATGTGTTTAAAAGACTTTTTGTGCCAGAAACATGGCAATTTAAGCTCAGGAAGCACCTTGTACAACATGCTAAAGAAGAAATAAAGTTTTAACTAACAGGTTGTTACAGAGATAGTATCATTTTACATGCATTACCTACAAAGTGTTGGAAGATAACACATGCATTAGCTATTTGTGGTGATTTGGTCAGGAATATTTGCCATAAGGAACTTGTTATTTCAAAAAAAAGCATCTGATCTATGACAGTTTGCAAATATGTCTACAATACCTAAAAGGTGATACTGTAAAACATGAAATTTGTTTTCTCTACCCCTACCTGTTTTTTGTAATGTTTAATGGATGATCTGTATTGCTTAGGAATTAAACAAAATTGTAGAAACAACTACAAATTTTGAAGAACAACTTTAGAATCTACATGTGTGATCTGTAGTTTATCAATGTCATAGTACTTGGGAACCATCCAAGTTCATGTATATGTTTATTAGAATATCTATGCTTCAACAAAGAAAACTAAAACTAATCCTCAGTCAACAGTATCCATGCAAATGACTGAAGTGGGTCACATTGGTATTTTTCATGCTTTCCATCATATTGTCATGCAGATGAACATCGAACCATGCATGAAGATACAGTTTTTCTCATCAGGATTGCAACAGACCTTTTGATTTTTTGACACTTTCTGTTCGCCGAGCGGCAGGTGATCGCCCTCTGGTGGAGGGTTTTTTTGCAGGGCCGTCTGTATTTACTGAACTATTGTGGGTCCTTGATTTTGTCCTAGTATCACTTGACCGAGCTCGACCACTTCTTGGTGTTGTTGCTGATCATGCATTTATATCACAGTGTTACTTTTTGTTACATGTCAGACTGGGTAGAAACACCAAAAATCAAGAACTCAAACCAGACAAAACTTTTTGACACTATAGTTATAGGCTTATTTTTGATGCAAATATTAGAACTGTTTATTTTTAACTTTTAGCCAAACCACTTTTGGGCTAATTCGCTGTTATTGGGAAACCACCTGAAAACAAACTGATTACTAACATAAAAAATCCAAGTACAAAAATCATTGGACTTGATATTAAAATCAGTTGTTTGTTTTAGTGCTTTTGTGGACACAATTACAACAAACATATCCTTCTTAGCAAACATACAGGTAGTACATGACATTTACCAGTTATAATCCCTTGGACAGGGCCATGAATGAGAACTGTGTGGCATTGAAACACTGTTTATTTGAATTTAGGGTGTGTTTTGGATGTTATGTGTTAAGGCATTATGGAAACATGCACCTTTTAAGGCAGTCAAAATTTGTTGTTGATGCTTTAATTCAATGTTCCTATACATGCAGTTGCTATCACAGTTGAATTCAATTAAGCATGAATGGCCAGACCCACAATGGATAAAACCGATAGGTTGTCCCACATAAATGGTAAAACAAATTTCTGATAAATTTCTGTATAAGTAACAGGGCTTTTCCATCTACCAGTGTTTAAAATATATATTTTCGTAAATGGTATGAAATTGTACATTTTAGTCACAGATTTTCAATTCCCAAGAATTCAGCTTTTAGTGTTACAATACAAATGCCTGTTTAGTGGCCCATATGTGCACATATGAGTACACACACAACAATAAATGGTGTTTGACTAACCGATGAAAAAATCAACATAAGCACGTGACACTGATGGTGGGTTACAGGACATGCACCAATACACGTATCCAGTTGATCACCTTGTTAAATTGACAATGACTTGTGAGGTATTGACAATTGAACTGTTTACTGTCGACTATAGTACATAGGGATCAGTGATAACCTTCAGGGTACAGGAATTACCAGAAAATGTAATTTGGCTCATAGAGGTATGTATACCTCAAAGGTCAAAATAACAATTTTTGGAGATAAAGAGCACTAAAACTAAACAACTCAGAAAAGTAACAAATTATGCTAAATATTTGATGTTTGTGCATGGCTTACACAATTTATAATGCATTCAAATTTTAAAAAAATCATGGGAGCAAATTGCACTTTTTCTTGACTAGTTCTTTGTACACTGTATGCCTTGGAGACAAATCAAGTTATATTCTGTTGCAGCGCATCCCCAGAGATATTTGATCAGTATAATGTTGCACTTAAGTTAGTGAAAATTGGTTTAAAAGTAATGTGGCATGGATCAAATGGAAATTTGATACATCAAACTGTTGTACGTTTTCTGTCAGGAAACAGCACAAAACAACAGATAAACTGTTTGCAAAGGTGACTTTGCACCTTCAAAATGTTTTCAAACAAGCATTGTATGGTTAACTATGACAAAGTGTTTAATAAAATGTCCCAGACACGTCCAACTATCCTTTTTAAATAGGTTCCAGTTAATGTTCGCAAACCCTTCATACTATTTATTTGTACCTGGACGATTTGTAAAACCTTGTTAACCATGCAAGTTGTGTATGTAAAATTCCCAAGAACTACATGACAGCAGCTGTATTGACTGTTATAATTCAACACCAAAAAGTACGTTTAACAGCAAAACACAAGCGATGAGTTTGCATGTCAATTACCTGGTGATGACTGCTTGCTGGTGTTGCTCACTGGCGATGAATCATATGACCTCAGTCCAGAGGCAAATGCCATGTGAGCCGTACCCATCAGAAGGGGACTTTTTGAGAATTTATCATCGCGCTGCATGTTGCCTATTGCAGTCGGTGAGCCTGCACAGAATACAAACAATATGTGTCAGGGTGGGGTGAAGGTCTGTTGTGTGCACCAGCTGAGGGTAGTCTGGTATTAAACCCCGGGGATTTGTCTAGTTAGACATGATGGTTCAGGAAACTGTGGTTCTGCAACCGCACTGGCATGGAGATAAATAAATTATAATAATGTTGCTTCGGACTTACCACACAAAAACAAAGTACTAAAAAAAGTAGCAGGGCAGTTTACTGACAAGTGCTTGACATGTACTCCTACTGTTTGTAGGTGTAAACTACAGATAAGAAACATGCTTGTATCATACTTTAAAAAAAATTTAAACATACTTCTTAAACTTATTTTTTACTAACGTCATCACAGAACAAAGTCAGGATATACATATATTTGCAAAAGCGTGACAACATTAAAAAATTAAATACCTATATTTCTATAAGTATCTCTGCTGTGGCATAAGCATCATAAAAAACTGAGCAATGTCAGTCTAATATATATACATATTGTTTTGGAATAGTTTCAGTAGCTGGAATAATCCCAAAGTGTCCAAAAATTTTAAGAAGCAACAGCAACACCACAGACAAAGCATTTCAAGTAGGCATCATGGAGCTAACCGATTTTCAATGTTGAAACCTACTTGAAATGCTCAGTGGGCAATGAACTTGCAATTTAAAGCACTTGAAACAGGGTAACAGTCACCAGCTAAAGCACACGTAATCACAAAGCAGCAACCCACAATCCAAACATTACTACATAAAAGCAAGAACAAGCAGTACAAACCATAGCCAACAGGGCCGCTACCAGTATTTCCACTAGGTTGTTCGGCATCACCTGCAAATAACCCCAAATCAATGACATGCACACACTAATGGCACAAATTAGTACAAGGTTACTTCACAAAAAGTGGAAAGCTTAATATACATGTCAAAACTTTTTATAACTGTAAATTGTCTTATGCCTTAAATTGTTAATAGAACCCTAAAAAGACCAGTACAATTTTTACAGATTGAAAACAGCCTTTTATACACAAAGCACTGCTTGGTCATGTTGTTTTTTAGCAAACCAAAAATTTGATCACTATGATAAATCAAGCATTTGGACAGTCTACTAAGCAGGAATGCAAGTGCAAAGTGATGTCAGAATGTTAGTGAACGAACTCACCAGTCATAAACTGTGACAAATCAAGGTTACTTGCGGTCATAGACTTGGGTCTGCATGCGCGGCCCAACCCTGCCGTAAATCAAATGTTACACATGCAAGCACATGCACTTTTAAAGAAAAAACAAACAAAACAAGTTGTTAAATAAAAATACAAAAAGGAAGTTCTTAATTTCACAAACAAAAATGTATTGAATACTTAAAATTTATGTTCGAATCAAAATTAAAATGCCCATTATAGTAAATTTATTGTTTGAATAACACAACAGACCCAACACTTTCATCTGCCTATGGTATTTACCCAAACATTAGTTTTTATATTAAGAGCCACAGTTAAAAAAATTTAACGTAGTGTTTGAAATACACTTTTCAAAATGAAACCTCAAATTGGAAAGGATTCTTTACTTTATGTTCATTGGTTACATGCAATCATTACAATGCCATGCACAAGATTTTTGTCCAGATAGCAATACAGATTTTGTCGCAGGCACATTTCAAATTGATTTATTTTGACAACAACTAAAATTTTTGAGAACAAACTTTAAACAGAGCAGTGCCTATGGTTTAATTAATTTTACAAACAAAGGAACAACGGGCAAAATATGGTGCCGTGGGGTTTACCCGAGCCACGAATGTGCTTGGTCATTCGTGTAGGATCAAAGTAGTGGAAGGGTCCTGGTGCTGTTTCAACAGCTGTAGCATAGGTGATTCCCCCACCTCCTCCACCCCCATACCCTTATCAACATCAAAAACATGCAGTTAACTGCCAACTGTTAAGGGTTAGTAACACTGGTACTGGTTGCCTTAGAAAACCATGAAGGGTTAGAAAATCCATGCAAACGAAAAACACGGCAGATGTGGTGATAACACACAAACGTCCTAATCCATTTTTTTATGTTAAAACCTTCAATTGATCCATAATATTATGTTGTTTAAGCTAATACAGCCTTTTGATAAGCCAGGTAAAACCAACTGGGCAAAAATCAATTGCTCTATATGAATCAAGAAAATTACAGTTTATACATTGTGTAGTTTTTTGAGGACAAATCATCCAAAATTTACATAAATATTGACTCATAACTATGTCAACACCTAACCTAAGGATGGTTTGCATTAAAAAACCAAGCATGCTAATCAACAAATTTTCTAATGGTTATTTGGGCATGCCGACTCATACCTCCCGCACCCCATGACCATCGTTTTGTTCGATCAACTGAAGCAGTTCTCTTTTGACGCAAAACCACAGTGGCTTGTTGCTCAGTTCGAGCAACAATGGCCTCTGCTCGTTTCTGTAAAAAAAATCTTGTAATGTATGTGCACCACCACCTAGGTCTAAGTTACAATACAAATTGAGCAAATAAAATAAAATTGGAAAAGTTTTTATTAAATGCTTAAAAGATGGTATATATTCTTTTTTTTTAAATCAACTTAATGCCAGAAGTAGACGGTTTTGGACTGAGTTATGCGCTGTCAATCAGTGGCAAAAGTTTAAAACATTCTAAACAGAGGTGAAACATATTTGTTATCTGATCCAGGGGCACCAACACATTGTTTCCACAATATTTGTTCAATGACATCATCAAGATAACATAAAGTTTTTGGCTATGAAATTTTAAAGGTTGGTCACACCCTGCCTCAAACTGTATAAAACTATGCCTTGGACACAAAATGCTCAGAAAAGTGCCATTTAAAAAGGACCTTTTCCTCATCTAAGCGTTGCCTTTTTCTCATCTCTACATCTTTTCTTCTAGTCTCTTCCTTCTCCCGGTTTTCGTCCATTTTCCTCCTTCGCTCCTCCTGGGTTTGCTCCCACTTAGTGTAAGCAGCATCATCTTTTGCACGACGCATTTGGGCCTCTTGTTCTGTGAGGTAAACACCAAAGAAACACTTAGAAAATAAACATAATTGAAATAATAACTTTTTTATGGTTCCACTGTTGGTGATTGACTGGGCATTGTCAGTTCCTGTTGAAATGTAAAACTGTAGCAAGATCGAAACAAAACATGTGCTTGGCTGCATATGTAATATAACATGTAGGTTTCAAACAAGCATATGTTTGCGAAACATGCTCGTCACAGCTGGGCTAAGTTTTTAGTTAAATAGGTTGTTACATACAAATTTTGCAAATAGACCACCATCAGTCAGAAATGTGTGAAAAAGTGGTTAAGCTTCATGCAAGAATAATGTTACACTGTTGGACACCTGTATAACCAACATTCAAAAATCATTGCGGGTTTTAGCACTTTATGCATAGAACCAAATGTGCAACATTGGGTAGTTTATGTACTTTTTATGACATCGATGTTCATGTTGCATAATATGTTTCATGCCAAGTGACTTGCATGTTATGTTTTTATATACGTGGGCACATATATGTAGGTCTACAGTAGTTTAGTTGAGTGCATTTGTTACATGGTCATGCAACCGAGTAGCAATAACATTGCTTCGTGCAGAAACAAACCTATTACAGATTGTTCAGGAAAAATAGGGTTTTCTGAAAAAGAAAATTGTCTTAAAGAATCATCAAATTCTTTTCAAAAAACTGTAAGATCTGTCACCAAGTTGCAATTCCACAATAACTGTTTCACATTCTAGGTGTGGATCACAGTACTACTGGTGACCAGTGAACACATGGAACAGAACGCTTGCAGCAATGTATACATTTAACACACCATTTGATAGGGTGACGCAAAGCTATTTTGGATTGGTCACAAAGAAAAACATAAATTTGTAGCGTATATAACAGAGCATTATTAAGTCATATTGCCTTGTAGGATGAGACTCAATTGTTTGTCGCCATGAATAGTCCAGCACAAAACTACATTGGGTTGAACCCAGGTATATATGTATTTTGGGTATGCTTTCAATAAAAGAAACATAGTTTGTTTAAGCAATTTGATAAGGCCTTGTCCTGCATAACATCATTGACAGAACATTGATATATACGCATATGCAAGTACACAGTGTACTGTAAATTTTGACAGTAAAAATTACTGACATTGTACAATCACATCAACTTGGAATATTCATGTACAGCTGGCATTTAGTGGTTGGGAGTGTCTGTCAATGAATTTGACTCAATATCAAACCAACATGTTTTCATACCCAATGCATGTTGATGTTGCAATCTTCTTTCCCTTACAAGGGCTATCCTTTCGTCAACACTGGATCGCTTTGATGAACCAAGTTTGGATGCATCCAAGACAGGCTGGGCATATGGTGCACGTAAATTGTGAGGTTTTTGGGAGGTGTCCTGTTTATCTGTGTCATCTAGGTTCAAAACATGAACTGTTTAGCACAGGAAACATATGACTTTGTAGCAGTCTATATAAAGTCATATTTAACCAAATTTACACATAACAATTTAAATGACATTATATTAAAAAAAAGAATGCATGCATATACCGGGAAAACTGGAAAAAAAATTTATAGAACAAGCCACCAATAAAAGTCACATTTTGAAAAAACCTAGTGCAGATGACCGGAAAAGTTTAAAATAATTAATAAAGAATGTTGCTTTTTAGAAACTCTTTTCACCCATATAAAATAAATCTTCGTACACAATTTAAAGGAGTCTTTGACAAATATCACTACAAAAGCTGGCCAACTAAATACGTTTTAAACGGGTGTAGCATAGTCTTGTTACACGAAAATATCATTACTTGTTTGCTTTTCATTCTTCTTGTTTTCCACATGAAGAGCAAAAGGACTGGGATTTACAGTTGAAGAGTTTGTATTCCCAGAGCCTGTATGTGAACTGTTCACATCCCCATTGAAACTGTCATTGCCTTCTTCTTGCATATCCATATTTAAAGCATGCAGATACTAATATCACTGAATATTAAATATTTACACTGACCAGCAACTACAGTCACAACATCACATAGACATCACTACAGAAAAACTGGAAAACAAATACATGCAAGGATTAATTCTCATGTATACCTCTTACTTCATTTTTAACCATACCCAGAAAGTCTATTATTACACTGACAGAATACAGTTTCTTGACTTTAATTTCAATGTGGTAATGACACAGTCCCTGCTGGTTAAAAAATCAATTGGAGACAAAATCATGATCTTTACAAGGCAAAAGGTAGTTTGCAAACAACTTATATTCATGTATTTTCCACATTTTACATGATGTAGCAGACTATTTTGAACAGCAATTCATCATATTTGTCAAATTGTTGGTATAATCCTGTCTTAGGCTAAATTAAACTAGTTGTACTGCTTGTTTCATTAACACCTTTTTACAATTTGATATTGTTTCTAGCAGCTCATTCTGGAAAGCAGCACTCACACAAACAAAAATGTCAATTTTACTAATATTGTATGTACAACTCATCTCGGAGTTGCATAACAGACAAACTTTTGCTACAAATAGGGTAAATTTCCAATACAACAACAATAAGCCTGTTCACATGGGCAAAAATTTACTCCAGGTTTCGATGCTGTTAATTAATCAATTGTTTTAGCCCACTTTTAGTAATTGGAGACAACAAACTTTCATAACTTATATTTGGGCATGAATATTAAAGGATTCCACAACCGTTTGATGACAAATAAAACAATGCAACTAAGAATGAACTTGTTGCATCATATTACGTAAAAGCAGTTCTTTCTTCATCAGGCTGTTTACTATGTTATACTTTCACATACTGTTGTTTTTTTCTTGAGCTGAAAAGAATTACACAAAACGGACAACAAACAATGCGCAAAGATATCTTAAAAATTTACCAGGTAGTTTAGAAATTTACCCACCATTTTAAATCGGGTAAATTTATTGAGATTTACCCAGTAATTTACCAGATTTGGCTTTTTTCTTTTTCTCTCTTTCGCCGAAACAGGGTAAATTTGCAAAATTTAAACAGGTAAATTTGTGCAAGTGAACAGGCTTAGTTAGTGACAAAACCACAGCAAGTGCACTTGGTCAAGTCGAATGGGGCATTTTTTCCACATGAAATCCCATCAAGCTCTACTATATTTGCAGCACTTCATCATTGTAAAAATTGATACAGGTAACATTGTTTGTACATGTGTTGTATTTGTACAATTGATACCACCACAACAACACACAATTGTAACAAAATATGATTAAATCAACACAATAAGGTGTCCTCTTTGGAAGGGAACCTATACTGACCCCTGAACTAAAAACAATAGGTAAGGAAAACTGCATCTAAGATGTAACTATGTACAAAACCGCAAAAAAAATTGTAAATGTTCAAACACAATAGATCCCATTTTCTGACAACTAAAATAACAAGTGCAATCTCTAAAATGAACTGACAGATTTGTAATGAGCACTTCAGCAGCCTACCTCCGTTGTAACAAAATCAATAGCACTTCAACGTGATTCGCAATCGCAAGGCTAATGCGTTTCCTCGCAGCAACGACGTGACGACTGCAACCTGGACAAACCACTGCGGTCTCTTCTAAGTTCTGTTCTTCTTGCTGCCGGGTACAATAGTACAAATTACGCAGCAATAAAACGACAGCAGCCAGACACGCTTTTCACCATGACGTTATTTCCGCGAATGTCATTGACAGTGGTTACTTTTTGAACGCGCACCAACAAACTAAAGTTTAGACAACGCTTCGTTCGCCAAACATTGGACAGTGCATGGTTTTAGCGCTATCGCCAATCAGACTAAACTGATAAACGAGCGGCGAACTACCGAAAGGCCGCAATTAAACTACATCAAGAGTGGACACTAATCCCTAATAAAGGTCCCTTATGAGACAGCACTGAATCTGCCCGTTCGTCAGTTCGTCTAATACTGACGAATTCGCCGGCGAAGATGCTGATTATCCTAATCGCTTCATAATGGACCATTGGGACTGTGCTGAGTTTGCTGACCAAGGTGACTCGTGGTCGTAAAAGGTTGCATTTAGAAATTAGAACTGAAAGTTGCTACTTTGTTCAAGAATATACGATTGTTAAATGATTACAGCCCGCTTTGTAAAATTACTCACCGATTCCTTGACTATGTCTCGCTTGGATAATATTTAATAATTGACAGGCAACATTTAGCCCCTATAAGCCAGTTACCTCACACTGGCATAAGGTGCATGCTCACAACAGAGGCGACGCCGCAAGCGCAAGAGCAAGTCACACATCGTAAAGAGAAGGCCGTCGTCAGCAAGATCACCTGATATAAATTTGACGGTGACGCAGATTGTAATAAACGGGAATACAATGATTATGGTGATAAAAGTAACTCCTTGCTTGGGTATTATGCATTTTAGGATAAATTAGTGTGAGCCAATTAAAGTCATAATTTTTGACAAATTTTGTCCGACACGGATAATTGCAGGAAAAATACATTTCTATTTTTCAAACCGGTTGGAAGGGAATTACCCGCAATCGCAACTTAAAAGGTTTGGTTTTTAGTTAGTTATTAGTTTATTTGTTTGTTTCATTTTTATCCTCGGGACTCTGCATTTCCTGCCTCATTGCAGTTCCATTGGATAATTTTTTTTTGCAATTTTTTAAGTTGGTGACTTTAAATTGAATCGACCCATCGAGTCCATTGCGTTGGAGCAACGAGTATTAAAAACAATTAATCTCTTTGGTTGGAGCAATGCCGCTCAAGTTTCTTGCTGAGAAAAACACAAATGGCCGAGACTGTATTAAAATCAACAACATATACAATGCAATGCTATTTTTAGTATTATATGGTTGCACTAAAACAATCACCCAGCCGAAAAGAGCTGCGCAACGTTCAGAACGTCGTGTAGCGCGAAAAAGTAATGGTGAATCAGGCCTAAAAAAAGAACCTAAAAAGAGCTAAAAACGAAAGTTGTAAATCAAGAAATAATTAAGCTCACAAAATACGAGGCTGTGTATTGTACGTTCCATGTTTGCTTTGAGATAATTTTACTTGACGCACTAGTGTTGTAATATTCGTGTTTCTAAAATCCGGTTTCCTCAAAGGATTGTTTTTTTGGTTCATTTTTATGTTTCAATTTATGTTAGAAGAAATAACGCCTGTTTGATAGGCCAGTGGCACCTACAACTCGGCCATCATTGCGAGCAGGATAGAAAAAAGGATTGATTCTCCGCTGGCTGCTGCCTACAGTAAGCGAAAGAGAAACTGACCGAGGTTGAAACTATGAACAGGGTTCATTTTCTAAGCTTTCTGTAACCATTCCTTTTATCAATGCATTGGTTTAACCTGAGAAGAAAGGCCATGATAACAGTATCTGGAAAAACAATACATGACCTCATCAAGTAAGACAATTGACGCAGCCCACAGTGGATGTCGCTTGTCGTATATTTCACATGGGTTAAAACACATCTCAAAATAGTTTGTTTAATCCAAGGCAGATTTGAAATTGACTACTGCCACTTGACAAAGTAGACATTATGATAATTTTTTGTGGTGTGGTACTCCGAACAGAAACATTTGTGTTGGCAAAAAAGTGTGTGGTAAAAGTAGCAGCAGCTCATAAGTATTTCAAATTTTGAAATATCTAAAAAGCAAAGGTTACACAAAAACAGTGCTTTACAACATCGCTTTTGCAATACAGGTGTCATTAATAATTTGTTGCAAATAACCCTAAACATTTACTACCCAACACATCAAGATCAAGTCATTTTGATTGCCCATGTTGCAAATGTCAACCATCTACTTCAGAAGACACATTGTCACTGTGTTGACAAGCAATTTTCTTTCCATTGGGTAGGAATGCCTAAAAGTTCCATATCAGTACTGCATTTGCATTCGTCTTGGTGGTTCCCTTGGCAGCGTGATTGCAATATCCATAAAGTCACCAATCTGAAACTTTTGTTGTGCCAACGTAACGTTATCATCAGGCCCCTTGCTTCCTCCCATTGTTTGGCCAACATCCTTCAATCTGTGTTGTTTCAAAGAATATTTTTGTTGGTGACTAACTTACACAACACATTTTTAAAAAGTAACAAAACTGAAACTAAGGTTTGACAACGCAAAAACACAAGAACAAATCAAATCATTGTCAAACAAATTATAAAACTAACTGTTAGTTGTGAAAGTAATTCAAAGTTGTAAGTTTTCACAAAGTCCCAATGAGGCATAGTTTTAAAAAAAAAACATTGAAATACTTACAGAAATGCATTTAATAAGAATCAAGTTTTGCTAAAGTAATTTTAATACCATTGACCACAATTACCTTTTAACAAATATCGTTCATACTTGACATACTGACCTGTATCGTCCTGATCGGTCCATAAACACAGTGGCAAATTTGAATGTTGTTCCCTTTCGTCTCGCATCAGGTCGAACTTCTTTTACCAAACTTGTTAATTCCTTTAGTGTTGCATCCATCCTAAATAAAATTTTTTAAACTTGTTCTTCTTATTCACCAGAACTTTAAATACTTTCTTTTGCCTGGTATTCACACCTCTTGACATCATAGGGTACCAAAGTCAGGGGTCAGTAAGTTATCAAAGAATAGGTTGATAAACTATACATAACAATGTAGATGCCACAAAAAATGTTTTGCAGTTACACTATACACAACAATGCTTTGTTGCTTTAGATTACTTAAAGATAAAAAAATTTTTATGTTTTCCAAAACTTATGTGTCAAAGTCACAACAAAGTGTAACTGGAAAACAGGTTTTCATCAATCTAAGTTTTCAGTCATGGTTAATAAAAAAAAACTTCTAATCACTTTTGTCATTAAAACTAATATTCCCAGGCTATTTTGTAAATCCACCATTGCAAGAATCATCAAAATCTCACCAGGTATAAATTTGTAGTTCATTGCTTGGTACACTTCCCCTGGTAAACTCCTCCAGTCTGTGATGGCGACCATTATCAGACACAAAAACCCGTAGCAATAGGGGGCATGTCTTTTCACGATCCACCGGCTTTGTTACAGGCACCTTCTCTGGCACTACAGGTGCATCTTGAGCCACACTACGTAGACGTTCTTCGGTGGTGGCTTGAGGCATTTTTGCAGCATTTGTCTTAAATGTCATACACATGTAAAAAACAAATGCAGTTGTAGCGATGAAAAGGCACATGACAATTAGAGTTTCTTTTTAACAATTTGTTAAGTTGCTACAGCCACACAAAATACCCGATGTCCACCAATGGCCACACATATTAAGTAATAATATTATGTAAAAAAGGAAAACAAGTGTTTCCGATAGTCCAAAGAGTAAGCGTAATGTTTTTAACAGCGATAAATCAATTTTTAAGTGCAACAGTTTAGATTACCAATGAGTTTTCGAGAATGTCGCATGAAGTTCAAACAAGAGATCAAACGCTTAAAACAGGGCAATAAAAACTCCATTCAAACAATAAAAAGGCACACATCTCATTGTTCAAGCAAACAAGAAACATCTTTAGCAAAGAAAAAACAAACACTATTTACAAGGGACATAATTGGGTGAGTAGGGCTCAATGACACAACTTGATTTGCATTTATTTAAAGCTGAACTTAAGCAAGCACTTCTTACAGATTTTTAGAAACAGAATGCGGCAATGCATTTTCACCAAGGCTAGCACATCAGAAACTTGTACACAAAACAAACATATGCCACAAACATATAGCTGTTCAATTTCAACATTGTAGATATTTTAGCAATTTTATATTGGGCTGTTTAGGTTGTTGATGTCACAAAATTTGGTTGCTGGAGAAATACCTTTGAAGCTATGCTGCAAACAGGTTTTGATTGGATCAATTTGTGCAAAGCAATTATACAAAAAATACTTTCACTGTTGTGTGCTACTGATAGTCAGCAATCAAGTCTGGCGTAAACTTAAAGTTAATAATCTCGTCATAAGCCAGCTGTTTCCATTCTTCAATGGTCAATTCTGCATCTTCATATGATTTGTCATACAGTGGCGCATTTGGTTCATCTTCGGGGTCATGAAACTTCTCCAAATATGGATGAGCGAGAGCCTGTTCTGCTGTTAGCCTTACATCAGTATCAAGAACAAGCATTTTTTCGAGAAGATCAACAGCTTTGGGATTAGCACCAACGAACACGTTGATAAATTCTTTCTTAGGGATGATAGGCAGGGTCTTGATGAAGTTACGAGCTGACTGTGAAATGATTTTTTCTAGCAAATCATCACGAGGAGTGCCGCAAAGATTCATGATTGACTTCAATTGATCAATGTGATCAGACCCTGGAAACAGAGTCTGACCAGTCAACAGTTCAGCCATAATACAACCCACAGACCAAATGTCGACCGTTTGATTATAATGCATCCAATTCAACATGATCTCTGGAGCACGATACCATCTTGTGGCTACATAGCCTGTCATTTGATCATCGGTCAACCTTGCCAGCCCAAAATCAAGAATCTTTAATTCACAGTCTTCATTTACAGCAATGTTGCTGGGTTTCAAATCACGGTGGATAATTCCAGCTGAGTGGATGTATTTGAGGCCTCGCAGCACCTGATATATAAGGAACTGCACATGGTCATCAGTAAGCTTCTGTGACTTGATAATCTGGTTGAGGTCTGCTCCCATGAGATGAGTAACTAAGTACATGTCGCTGAAGTTTGCCAAGGTGGATGCAGGTGTAAAGACATCAAGCAGACCGATCACATTTTCGTGATGCATGTGCTTTAACAGCCGCAGTTCTCTGTAAGTGCGTTTGGCATGGGTAACTGACTGAAACGGTCTTGCTAGTTTTTTAACAGCCATTCGAATGTTAAGCTCATCATTCATGGCAGAACACACTGATCCATAAGCACCACATCCAATGGGAATGAGATCAACATATTTTGATGGAACTTCCCAGTCAGTTTTGTTCAGTTCATAATGATTAAATGTGACTTTACAATCAGTTGAAGCCACTGCTGTTGCCATTTTTGATGACTTTCAATGACAGGAGCAGTGTCGGATGATCAAATATAACATGCAAAAAAGGAATCTTATACTATAATATTTTTCTTATATTTTTAAAATACCAGACCTGGACACCAATCCAGGGTTGAGCAGAAACCCCTGAAAATATGCAAGACAAAGATATATTTACATTTGTTAATTTACCAAATTTAGACTGCAAGCAAAACCTTTTAAATCAACACCAATATTTATTCTCCGAAATTTCCTACTGATTTGTATTAATTACAATCACAAAACACTCAATCATAAATAAACAGAAATCGCAGTTTGTATTGGCAGGCCCACGCGGCAATTAGGCTGTTTCCTGTTGCAAAATTACAAACGTATGAATTGAAGAAACAAACCTGAACATAAAAAGGAACTTTGCATTTGCACCAACAGGCAAAGAAAAGTTTGCAGCTGCGAACAAAACAAAAGAACTTCACCGAAGGTATCTGAATTAGCCTTTCATGGAAATTTCATGCGAAAATCCTACGCATCCTCAGAGGAAGTTACAAACAGCACACACAGCTTTGCGAGGTTTAGCTCATCAGTCGATGTGGAAATAGAAATTCCTGTGCAACTCATTGTAACTTTTACCGAGTCATATACAGAACGGTTGTTACGTCATTATATAATCGGTGAAATTGTTCCTACTTTGGCAAAGGTGCTACTTAATTGACAACTACGTTAAACGCCCGATTTTTGAAAATTTATTTTGCTTTGGAATTTTCGTTTCATATTTCGGTTTAATCACGTGAGCATATGCTGTTTTAATTTGTTGCAAACTTGTTTCTTTGGGCGTCGCGAAACTGTCACCATCATCAACCGCGCACGGAATAATGTTAACTAACAAAATCTTTTGCATCCAACTGATGTTTGTATTCAGTTTTTAAATTACGGTATTTTCCAACCTTCAGGTGTCTTTGGTGACATATTTAAAGCATTTTACTGTTTTCTATTTAAATTTAACAATTATTCACCAATTGTGCTTTCTACGCTGTTGCGCTTCATTTGATGTTTTAACGTCACGCAGCGATTTATTTCATACCCAGGGGATTTTAAGACCCCTATTCGCGATAAGCACAAAAATATCTTTCAAACCACCCATGGAAACCATAAAATATCAAAAGTTTACGCTCCTGCCAGACTCACATCGCAGAAAGGCAACATTTAATTTTTTGAACATTTGTGTGCGTCGTACAGAGGCCCGCATATGGCACATTTTCCGTCGCTCAGTTTCTTCCAGATGGCGTTCTTATTGGGTGAATGTCGCAAAATGTTCCACATTCAATACACTGTTAGTCAGTTTGGAACTACAGCTAAACCTCGGTTAATCCGAATTCGGTTGGACCGACAAAAATTCAACCAGATAGGCAGGATCCGGTTTACCCTAAGAGGTTGTTTCATGTCTGACTGATTTCAGATACAGTATAACTTCCGCACTGAATACAAAAAACGCAGTGGGCCACAAACATGACAATGGACTGCAACGTTAAAGGCAGGTGATACGGACGGTCAGTCAGCCGAGTGATTAAAAAGAGGCAAAGCCAAGAGAAGATTTCCGATTGCCAATACGCCTGAAACAAATAGTTTGAGCACGCGTACCGAGTCAACACGCTTACAGGCATTTTGCACGAACAGTCCGTAAACTTGCAAATAAGGCTAAGTTTAAAGAATTTGTTGGACTTTGTGCCCCATATCACCCGGATGTTTTTATTTTCTATTTAAAAACGCTGCAGTTAATAAAATATGTCAGTAAAAAATCTTTGGAATACAGAAAACACTACTCGGCCTATGCAGCGTATTGAGGAAAAGTATCAGCAAAACCTGATGGTAAATCCCAAAGGAACGATATTTGCTTATTTCATAAGTCTGCGAAAAACTCTCGCAGAAGAGTAGGCCTACCAGAAAGAGTTTGACTACTTTGTAGACTGCCAACTGCTTATCTTCGTGCTGCCAATGCAGAAACATACACAAGCAGTCCAAAAACACTTTAAAAGTAACAATACTGCGGTCTTACACTTGTCCATAACTTTGATGTATAAACATTTTTGCGGGAAGATGAATGGGATTCGGTTGGTTGTAAACAATGAGCGAATCGAATCAAACTGATGCGAATTATGTGTTGCAGACTGTGGAGTAGCTGTTACGCAGCCCGGCCATACGTCTTCTTTTTGGGGGACATGCATACTTTTGATAAAAAGCACAACAACTAAAAAGTAGCTGTCAATAAACTTTATTAGCAATATGTTTTTGGACAAAGGTTCCCAAATATCCACCGAATGAAGGTGAGATTAGCAAACCTAATTAGCCACATACACACAGAACTCACATACAAATAAACATATGTTACAAAGCAGTTTGCTACAAACATTGATTATGTATTTGATCAATCATATGTGCGTTTGTTGAAAATATTAACGCATTGTTTATTGTTTGCCAAAGGAAATACCCCTGAACACCGGAAGCAACAGAAAATTTTTACATGTAAAAAATATGTATAAATAATAAAGTACATTTTTGGAATCACGAAGGGAGCAAGTGCCCCCTAGCCTACGTGCCGGCACCCATGCCCATGTCCATAAAGCTTAGCTGCAACTAGTTTTGATTGGATCAATTTGTGCAAAGCAAATATACAAAAGGTACAAATTTTTACTGCTGTGTGTTACTGAGAGCCAGAAGTCAAGTCTGGCCTCAACTTTTGAAAGTTGATAATCTCATCATAAGCCAGCTGTTTCCAATCTTCAATGGTCAATTCTTCATCTTCATGTAACTTGTCAAACAGTGGCGAATTCGGTTCATCTTCAGAGTCATGATAATACTTCAAATATGGATGAGTAAGGGCCTGTTCTGCTGTTATCCTTTCATCACCATCAAGAACAAGCATTTTCTCCAGGAGATCAACAGCTTCAGAACTCGCACCGAGAAACAGATCAGTGGAAACGTTTTTGGGCCGAACAGGTTGGGACTTGATAAAGTCACGAACGCTCTGAGAAGGTATTTTTGCCATTAATTCATCACTGGGCGTGCCACAGATATTCATGATTGCGCTTAATTGGTCGAAGAGAACAACCCCAGGAAACAAAGTTTGACCAGTTACCAGTTCAGCCATAATACAACCCACAGACCAAATGTCGACGGTTTTGTTGTACTGCAAAAAATTCAGAATGATCTCGGGAGCACTATACCACGTTGTCGATACAAACCCTTTCGCTGGATTATTTGTCAACTTCGCGTGAACCAAATTAGTGATCTTTAACACGTTGTCTTCATTCACTGTAATGTTGCTGGGTTTCAAATCACCGTGAGTAACTCCGACCGAGTGGATGTATTTGAGGCCTCGCAGCATCTGATATATAAAGAACTGCACATGCTCATCACTTAGGCCTAATCTCTTTGTTTTGATAATCTGGTTGAGGTCTGTTTTCATGAAATGAGTAACTAAGTACATGTCGCTGAAATTTGCCAAGGTTGGTGCAGGTGTAAAGACGTCAAGCAGACCAATCACATTTTCGTGTTGCATGTGCTTTAACAGCCGCAGTTGTCTGTAAGTGCGTTTGGCATGAGTGAGTGTCTGAAAGGCCCATAAAGCTTGTTGACAACCACTCGAACGTTGAGCTCATTATTCATAGCAGAACAAAATGATCCATATGCATCATGACCAATGGGAATGAGATCAACATATTTCGAGGGAACTTGCCAGACAACTTTGTTTATTTCATGACTGATAAATGTGACTTTATCCTCAGTTGCAGCCACCGCTGTTGCCATTTTTGTTGAATTTCAATGACAGGAACTGTGTCGAATAAACAAGAAATTTTTAACACTACGTTTATGTAATGTTTTGAAAATACCACTTCTAGACACCAACCCAAAGTTGAAAAACCTAAAAATATACAAAGTATTAATAAAAAGGAAGAAATATTTTCCTTTGTTAGTTTACCAAATCTAATTTGGAAAGACTATTACCAAATCTAATGCAGAAATATGTTTTTGCAAAGACTAATTTAATTTAGCAACAGAAGAAAAGAAAGATTCTCTGATTCACATGGGGATCTGCTCCGAACCATATGCATAATAATTACGTTAAAGTGTTTTTACAATCAGCGAATTTTTGGAGTCTTAAGAACGCGCGAGAAAACTTTTAACTAAGATTTAGTTCACACAAACCAATATTTACGTTGCAAAGCAGAACATATAACTTTCCAACGATCAAGCAATAGCAGAAAGTCAAATATTTTATTCATAACCGTCACGACGCGGCACAGTCGCCGAAGATCGCTAGTGGGCGCTAACAAAAATTCGTCCCTAAGTTCTGGTAATCCAACTAAATTTAAGTGCCAAAATGCTATTTCGTCAAATAGTAAAACACATGCTGAAAACACAAAAACAGGACTTGTGTTACAGAACAGAACAGCACGCATCGCTCGTCCGGAACAACTTCATTCCGCTTTTTAGAACATTGCGTTATTAACGCTTTACTGTTTTACAACATTGAAAATTGTTGTTGACAGACACTAAAATAAAGATTGTTATTACCTTTTTTAAAACACATATTTACTACAGTGATCGACGCAACTCTTACAGTATCTGTGCTAGGAATTAATGTCAACAACAAAACCAATTAGCACGGTAAAATAACAAGACATCCTTTATCTTGCTTTCAATATTAACAAATGTTTAAAATGTCAAACAACTAATTTCGTATTTTATATCTGACAGTCTGATCACAGAATTTATTTTACTAGTACTGGAAGCAAACTAAAAAATCAATAATTTCTAAACAAAATAACATAATGAGCAGCGAAATTGTCTTGTGATTTTTTTTTACAGAGCCTCATTCGACTTGACCGAAAACAATCTGTTGCCTGAACTGGCAGCTT
Source organism: Phallusia fumigata (assembly GCA_008931825.1). Classification (NCBI taxonomy): domain Eukaryota; kingdom Metazoa; phylum Chordata; class Ascidiacea; order Phlebobranchia; family Ascidiidae; genus Phallusia; species Phallusia fumigata. The sequence goes on from QXVZ01034539.1 coordinate 28,487, forward strand.
TCCAGCAAGCTCACCGGCAACGTCGTTGCATCAAGCGCGCAAAGTTTTTAAGTCAGAACAACAACAATGTAACAGCAAGTTTCGCAACGCTGCACCAATCTGTACTTGATGGCCTTATACTAAGCCATAAAAAGCAGTATGCAAGAAAAACAATATTGTCGAGGATTTTAAAACAATCGAACTAAAGTCTCTGTTGCTACATCAGTCGTCTTTACGCATACGACGTACCACGATGCATTCGTGACCATTACATTGACGTGACGTTTCAAAAGTCCGTTTCTAAGTTAGGTGACTTATGCGTTGGTGTCAGGAGTTCATTTTAATTCTCAAACGCGTCTTTAGCCACTAAATGTGCTATCTGATCGCGGCAGTTTAGTAGTTTAGTTTTGCGCTTTACCCCATGAAACAGTGAACTTTTGTGTGAGCGAAGGAGATAATTACCCAACATGCTCTTACAAAATCTACTGCCATGTGTGTTGTAATACTGCGACACGTCATTGTACACGTTGGAAACGTAACAATAGATTGTGTGGTGACATTTGGCATTTTATGACTCGGCGCCTATATGGCGGCAGAGGTAAAATGGAGTCGGTGATGCTGCCGGCAATAACAAAATGGTTGTGCATCCCTGCTATGGAGAGAGAGGAATACATAACAATCATTCTTATCAACATCAAAGACTAAATATTATTTAGCAAATAATTTCGGATTGATCACGCGGTGTTACCTTGTATTTTTGTGTATAGTTGGAATTTGTAGAAAACGCTGCAATTGCTAACGGGTGCTTAACGGATATAAATCAGCCGTGACACAAACACACACACAACATACACGCACCCGCTTTCACCAAACGATACAACAATTCCGCCATTTAAAAGTGTAGGTGCAAAGCATTCTACCCTGACCACCCAAGCGTTTGCACGGTTTGAACACTTCACGTCATTTTGGATATATAAGTTACTTTCTATTTCTGTGACAAAGACAATCTGACGAAATTAAACTGAACATTTCAGTACATCGTTCCTAAATGTGCAACAACAAAATTCGGTTGTTTCTGCATAGACTCGAAAACTTGTTTCACTGTATTTGACCTTGGTAAACAAGGGGAAGCGAAGCGTAACGCAGTGCCTTAGCGCGTATTTTGTTGCAGGCTTTATGCTGGCGACTGGGTGCGGAAATCTTACGTACTTCCCGAACATGTGCAGCTAAGTGTTATGGAGCATTTATGGCTAAAAATAGACAATTTTTTTTTAAACTCGGGCTTACCTTTTTTTTTAACTCGGGCTAAACTCGGCTTAGCCAACTTTTTAGCCCTGAATGCTCCATAACCCTCAAGTCTTAAAAATGCGCTGAACACTTTCCAACTAAGACTCATGTAACACAAACCAACTTCGCACAAAAAAAGCTGAACACAAACCTTAATTCTAACGAGCCATAGCAGAAAGCCAAATATTATGTATGACGCGGCATAGAAATAAACGCAGAAGATCGCCATTGGCCGCTAACAAAAATTCTTCTAAACGTTGTGAACTAACGGACTTTGAATCGAGAAATTGGTCGAATGGTCTGAGGCGCTCGAACCATATACAGACGTAAAGCAAAAATACAAAACAAAAACGCTTTGTTGCTGATTCCGAAAATACAAAGACATGATTTGTATTTCGGAACAGCATCATATCCCAGCAAGCAACATACCATTACGGAACTGCATCATTCTGCTATTCATGTCAGGCCTTGCCCTGTTTCACTGCATTTGACCTCGGTAAATCAGATCAGACCCTACCCAGTTTTGTCGTATTTGAACTTGGCAAGTCAGATGAACTATCCTGTTTTATTAATGTTGAACTTGGTAAATCAAATGAGGCCCTACCCTGTTCCACTGCATTTGACCGTTGTAAATCAGGTGATGCTCTATCCTGTTTCTTTGCATTTAAAAGACGGTAAATCAAATAAGGCCCTTCCCTGTTCCACTGCATTTGACAGTTGCAAATCACGTGATGCTCTAACCTGTTTCATTGCATTTAAAGATGGTAAATCGAATGAGGCCCTGCTTCACTGCATTTGAACTTGGTAAATCAGATGAGGCCCTATCCTGTTTCATTGTATTTGAACTTGGTAAATCAGATGAGGCCCTACCCTGTTTCATTGTATTTGAACTTGGTAAATTAGGGGAAGTAAAGCGTAGAGCATGGCAATGGCGCAGCCTTTGTTACAGGCTTTTTGCTGGCGACTGGGTGCGGATCTGCTTAATTCGTACTTCCGAAGCATATACATGCGCGCGCACAAACGGTTTGATTAAATTTTCGTTTGCGAACGGCTGTAAAAAATAGCGAAAAATCGACTTTGACATTCCGCTATTTTAAAGGTGTTGCTGCAAAACACACAGCTATCTAATTTTGTGCCTTAACCTTTGTAAGTTGCGGTAATTGTTGGTTATGCAAGGTTCTTCTGCTATCAACTTCAATCGATGTGATTCAACGGAAATGGAGAATGTACCGTAGTTGATTCAAAATGGATATAGGCTAGTAGCAATTCGTAGTTATTTTTTAGTCTGTACAATCCAAACACCTCTGTCTGAATATAATGCTTATCAGTAGACATTCACGTATCCAGCGAATCCAAAATTGGTTCGCTAAAAGTAATGCACTTTCGCCCGACGGCGCCGCATGTAACAGATGGTTCTATGACTGCAACGATTTTCCCAAAATGCCTTCCGCGCCAATCAAGTTCGTTCCATTGTCGATGAATTATACTGCCGACAAATGAAACGACGAAGCGCGTCGAAAAACGAGTCCGTTGAAAGACAGTCTGTAAAATGGGACGTATGTCGCAGGATATTCGGACGTTTGGCATAGTACGGAATGAACGCATTTTCCAATTGCTCACCAACACGTAGCAGAGTCAACAACCATGTGGTTCAATTTTTACATATGGCGCCGCTTCACAGAGGTCTACTAAACAAGATAATCTAGATAATCTGGATGTGTCGACCGATAATCTGGATGTGTAGCGTCGAACACGCAACAGCAAGAACTCCCTGTACACGAGCAACCATGTAACACTCTTTTTCAAATGATACAGTGTAAAGTATTGATAGATCTTGATTCTCCCCCCGCCACATAACGCCTTATAATTACGGTGTTGCTGTGCAGCGCGTACAATCTTGATCCACCAATTGTGCCCTTCACTTTTTTGCGCTTTTAGGTTTCGCAGCTATTTCCGGATTGGTGATTGTTTTAATGCAATTGTGTCGCTATGATTTCTTTCACCAAGCGAAATAAACTCAACTTAACTCCACTGAACTCAGATAATGAGCTTTTTAATAGACTGCTGTTCTACCAATAAATAAATGGCCTCTTCCTGCTTTTTTACGGGTCGAACACGCCAGGTAAATCGGGTCAAACGATCGCTCTGACATGCCAGCGATCGTCACACTCCAACAAAAAACGCTTGGCCGCGCAACCATCGTCCGAAAGTCACCAAAGCTTTGTCCACAGGATCGTGCTTTGTGGAAACTTGTTTCCGATTAACGGATCACCCAGCTTTTAATTTTCTCAATTCATTTTGCAACAAAGGAATTCCCAACTTCTCACCTTGCCCAAGTCACCTGGCTTTAATCAAAGAGACAGACGCAGGTCATCTAGTTTTGGTAATTATTGAAGCCATTTCTTCCACTGCCCAGCCTCCGATTTCAGAGTGCAGTCGACCCAGCCAAGACCACGTTTATACAGGCTCTGCAATTTAGTACTAAACGCGCAGCAAACCCCAAACGATCGTAAAGTGAACTTAACGCCCTCGACGAGTCATCGGTGTTTCCCGAAGATTGGCCATAAACCCAAACGTATCTTTATGAACATTTTGCTGCACACTGAGCACTCTTCCAGTGGCATCCTCATCACTAAATCTTTTATTTTGCACGACTTTTGTTCTCTCTTTTCCTGGTATTCCGGACAAATCTTCGGATTATTCGTGAGCCTTAGTCAAGTGCAATCCACCAGGTGACATCAAGTCCGAAAGTTCGTTTGTCAATCGAATCGGATTTTTTAGTTGTTAGGCTTGATAGTTATAGCGCAGTTTGCAAGATTGTGGGAGTAGTTGTGCATAGCTGAGCAGTAAAGACACGTTTTGCGCCTCACATGCAAACATCGTTTTAGGTAATGAAAATCATGAGTAAACCGTTGTTGGTGTTCCCGAACGTTGTTTTTGTGTGCTTAAAAGTTCGGTTTCGGAATCGAAACAAATTATTCGCCGAAACCGAATCTTCGTCAAAATCGCTGATTCGGCCGAATAAATTCGGCAACCTGAAGTTTGTGGGGGTCACGGTTGGATGCACAAATGTTAAAAACATAACAAACTAGTCTTAAAAGCCGATTGTTCGGAACATTGTGTCTAAATGTTGTGAAAAATACAATACCAATCATCCCAAAAGCATTGCACTGGAACCGTTGTTTAACAATTTTTCGACAATGCTTGTGGATCGCTGACAATTTTCAGCGAACAGCATCAACAAAGGCAGTGCGGTCCGGTACGTGCGTGCCACGTACCTAGTTACGAAGCGGGTATCGTACCACCATACTGCACCTGGTAATGATTTTTGCTGCGTGTCGTACTGGACCGTACTGACATCCATTGTAAAGGGTGAGAAACTTTACGGTACGAATTAAGATGTTTGTACCACGTACCTCGTTAGTCGTTACGAAGTGGGTACCGTACCACCAAACAGTACCTTTCGATAATGTTTTGCTGTTTGACTTTTGTCCACGCATTTTGTAGTCTCTAGTCCACGTCCACGCTGACCCACGGCGGCGTCGGTGGCGAAATGGACTACATAATGCAAAATTTATCGCAAAATCTACATTGTTGTTTTAATTTTTCTATTGTGTTGTATAAATATAACTGATTAAAAGTTTTGTAAAATGATTTAATAAAGTTGGTTAAAATTTCTTCAGTTTAACAAAACTGCGTAGCCATGGATCAGCAACTTCGGTTGTTGTTCAAATCCTATGTAAGTAGAGTGTAGACTAGAGATTCACTTGCATCAATTACGAATGGTCGGGTGAACTGTTTTACAGGCTTACAGCCATATACACCGGAAACTGCGCAACCTGCACGGAAATTACCCAGGAGTGTAGTAGTTACGTTCACGTTTTTATACGCACGAACAACGTGTTGTCCTTAACCCTCAGGTTTGATTGTTACGTTATATAATGTGTCTGTTTTTTTCAAACGTATTTGCACATAACTGGTGCATAAATTAGACCTTTCAACTGTGTACATGTACAACTAATATTTGGACTGTAATTCAGTAAGTGATTTAGGTGTGTGCTAGTTTGTGGACCAGCTGGTTTTAAGAATGAGTAAATGTGGTTTTGGATGGATTCAACTGTGGATATATAAATAAAATACAATTGAAGACTCTGTTGCTGCAAGTGACTAATTGTCAACTGAATTTAACAAAACAACAATCCTTCTGTAAGTATCTTAAACAAAAAATACCATGTTTGATTTTATAATACTTTTGCAAAATTTTCATTTCTCTCTTTTAAATTCTGTCAAAACCTGTGTTTTTTTGTCACATTGGAACTGAACCGAAGCAAAAAAGAATGTTTTTGTGCTTTTAGAAGATAATTTCAAATATAAGTTACTTTTAAAAGCATATGCTTTGACAATATTCTTTGCTTTTTTCATATTTTCTAGCCAATGACTGCCATAGCATTTTTTCATTGCCGACCAAACTCACATCCATTCCAAGATCGTCAACTTACACTTAAAGAACCAACCAAAATTGGAAGATCCGTTGCTCGATGTCGACCCAATCCAAACAATGCTGTTTTTGACTGTAAAGTCTTGTCTAGAAACCATGCTTTGCTGTGGTACGAAAATGGAAAGGTAAATATACAGGATTTAGTGTGCATCTAAATATACNAGAATGAGTAAATGTGGTTTTGGATGGATTCAACTGTGGATATATAAATAAAATACAATTGAAGACTCTGTTGCTGCAAGTGACTAATTGTCAACTGAATTTAACAAAACAACAATCCTTCTGTAAGTATCTTAAACAAAAAATACCATGTTTGATTTTATAATACTTTTGCAAAATTTTCATTTCTCTCTTTTAAATTCTGTCAAAACCTGTGTTTTTTTGTCACATTGGAACTGAACCGAAGCAAAAAAGAATGTTTTTGTGCTTTTAGAAGATAATTTCAAATATAAGTTACTTTTAAAAGCATATGCTTTGACAATATTCTTTGCTTTTTTCATATTTTCTAGCCAATGACTGCCATAGCATTTTTTCATTGCCGACCAAACTCACATCCATTCCAAGATCGTCAACTTACACTTAAAGAACCAACTAAAATTGGAAGATCCGTTGCTCGATGTCGACCCAATCCAAACAATGCTGTTTTTGACTGTAAAGTCTTGTCTAGAAACCATGCTTTGCTGTGGTACGAAAATGGAAAGGTAAATATACAGGATTTAGTGTGCATCTAAATATACAGAATTGCTTGGCACTTTCAATTAGCGGATTTTTGTATTGCCTTGTGCAACTTTACATCACTTCATTCGCACTGCTACTTGGTACATTCACGTTGTTGGACACCTGCATTACTTTAAAGTTTATCCTTACCCAATGTAAATCCTGCAGTATTATCTTGTGTTTTTTATTCCATGAACGGACATAATTTTGCCCCTGGCTATCTGGCAGATTTCAGCTATTGTGTATGTAATGAATAAGTAGAAATG
>QXVZ01034556.1:0-24162 GCA_008931825.1 Phallusia fumigata
AGTATCAAACTAACCTGTTTGATCAGAGTGGCCTTTTTCAGAGCAATTGCAAATCGGGAAAAGTTTCTGGTTTTCGGTATGAGTTCAATAGGGTTTGTCGGGCGGCAAAGTTTTTGCCTGATCCGGTGGCCAAGGCTCTTGATGCTGATAAAAAAGTTCAGTTGAGAAAGGTAATGTTTGATTTGAAATACTGGTGTTCCACTGATTTCGGCAGAGAGTTTTGTAATTTTAAAGCTTTGTCTGTTTTTTGGGCGGATGATAAAAACGACGTGTGGTGGAGGTAGAGAGTAGCTCTGGGATAAAATCAAGCAAATACGAAATTACCGCAGACCGCTTCCTGCTGAAAATTTGCCATTTATTAACACGCCCGAAGCAATTCCTGTAGTTTTTTGCTGAAATGTGTCCAAAGTGGGTATTTTTCATAATCCACAATGGGGGGATTAAGAGTTATCTTCCTGATATTGGAGTTCTAAATTTCATTTCACGCAGTGTTTTTAATTCTAATTGTTAAGAGCTACCACCCCAAAGGTCAACTGAAAGCGCTTGGCCACTATGACCACGAAACACGTCCATCCCTGATGTACTTCACCCCAAAACCAAGTCAGATTTTCCCCACACGAAAAGGTGGGTCGACAAATTCTGTGATCGATGACGCCATACTTATTTAAGCCTAGGGGTTTAATTGTCGCTATTTGCTATTGTGTGGGCGGCTGGTAGTTGAGCGTTCAAACTTAGGTTTGTTAATTAACCGCTAACTGCTTTCTATAAGCTCAATCTAGAAACGGTCGAGTTGGTATGTTTGGCCGTATTAATGCTCACTATATTTTCCGAAAACTAATTCTAGTTGCAAAGTGCAGTTTGTTACCAAGGTATCAATTTTGACAGAAAATTTGTCAAAAATAAAGTTTAAACTCACACGGAGACTTTAGAAAATTGCTATGGTGTGTCGTGGCCCAATAACCACAATCCATCCCCACCTAGCTAGCCCAAAACTTACTTTTGATCAAGACATCAAACTAATTGATGAAGTCGAACAACAGAGGTCACGAAATCGCTGCGTCCAAGCTCCCTTAACCACAGTTTGCGTCTTCATCAGCAAAATGATTTCTCTTAGTCAAGCGATTGAATATCTCCGGACCTTTGGTGAAATCGACAACGTGACGCAACATGGATTACGTTCGTATCGTATTGTTTACAGGTAGCTAAGGTGACCTTATTAAAGTTGTGCTATTTAGAGCAGTTAGTTCTTCATTGTATTTGCAAACCAGTCACAGCACTTGTCAATATAAAAAGGGTGCCATCTAAAATATGGCCATGTTTTGGGACTTTATATCGCTAGTTGTTTTATTGAGGGAATATAAACAATAAGTTAGGGTTGTAAATGCGGTTTAAGTAGCCCCGGCAACAAATCTTTCGCTTAGCTTTACCTTTCGACCTCCATCCATCTCCAGTTTCCGTTTATAACCCATCACAGGTATTTTAAAACCTTAATTTTCACCTGTTGACCCGCGAGAAGGTATTTTTGTTAAATATTCTGCGTCATTAAACGATCGGGCGGAAATTGTCACACGGAAATGCACAATCCATCTGCCGGGGCGGCCGACGTCCAACCGATTTTTCACGCTTTGGTGTAATATGTGCTTTTAGCAATCTGTTGAGCGCCTGTGAGGCGGTTCGCAACTCGGACAATCGATTTATTCAGTGCTCGTGGCACCACCGGGGACTGCGTGAGCGAAGGTTCATTCGGCGAAAGCGACAGGCTCTCCACGTCATCACCCAAAGCACGCATTTATGAGACGGTTTTTGATTTTATTGCGACAACGCTATGACCCTACAATAAACTGGCAACTCATACAACGTGTTGGTGTTGGGACCAGTTTTTGTTGAATGTCGTGAGGACTTCGACTCTATTTAACACAAAACGTGCTGCCTCCCATTTTTGTATCTATGACCCTAAGGGGCGTGTTAGCCTGACATATTTGCACCAGGGTGTTTGAACTCGGACCTGTGCTTATCTTATCACAGTTTATCTCGTGATACATGGTTTGGTCAGCTGTACTTATACCATAACTTTTGTTAATACCACTGTACTGTTTTGGGCACCTAAACACTTGAACCTACACTACATTCTTACTTTTTTAATGCAATACAATACCTGCTATGGCTACATTGATTAAATCAGACATCCGGGAATATGTACATTTAATTTATTGCCTTGTGTCAAATTTAAAGTAAATTGCACCAAATTATTACATATCAATGAGCAAAGTATGTTGAAATATGAAGAACAACATACTGCTAATAAACTAAACAGAAGCAGAAAACAGAAGCGTGGGTGTAACTTTACCTTAATACAAGAAATCTACAAATAGAGAAAGGAGCCTTTATCTGTCATATCTCTACATCACTGTGATAGGGCAGTAATTTAAATTCTTCAAATTTCTGTGAACAGTGTCACACAGATAATTGGGATGACTTGCAATAAGTACCTTTGGGCTTAGATATAAGTGCACAATCATTAGGCATACACTTTTAAGTTGAGGTCGTACTTAGCAGGGTACAATACATACTAATTTTTTGGCACAAAATTTACACACAAAACATGAACTTCTGTAAATCCACATGAACTGAGAAGGTAAAAATAAAAAAAACTGCTTTTGACTATAATATTCAGCAAAAAATGCACATTGAATATATTATATTTGCTAAATCAATATTATGTATTTAATGCATCTTGACCAAGCATTTAAATCAAGGCTATTGATTGGGCATAGGTTTAAAGCATTGGCAAGTCAACTGCCCTTTCAGAAATCAATAAATCCATTTCTTGTCCAGCTAATGAATTCATTAATATTTGACATCATAAATGATACAGCACTGACGTGACAAAACATAAATTCATTAGCACATGGTTTCATTTGAGAACAATTTTCCTAAAGGATGTGATGTACAAGAACGTAGCAGTTACAAAACAAACAGTTCAAAGAAAATGCATTAAAAAAGTATGTGTATGAAAACTGGATTGTCTTTTTGCCAACGCAGCACAACTGAATGAAACTAGCACTGAATATTCTTTACCAAATACAATAATCAGTATTTAAACAGTTTATGATTTTGTTTCACTTTTCTTTCTCTCCTCTGCACCAGGGTCGGTATCCTCGACCAGCTTGTTGTGGAGTTCCATCAAGCCCTTAAAATACTTCACTGTTTTTACTTTCAGCTCAAGTGTGGCGTTTTCGTCGCAAATAAAAATGGACTTTGGATGTTGCTGAAAAGCTGACACTGTCCACATGTGGCTTACACCACCCTCAATTGCTTTGTGCAATGCATAGGCTTTATGTGCTCCAGTGATAAGGATCATAACCTACAAAAGGAAAGGCAGTTTTGAAACAGGATACACACATTGGGCATCACCTTTTGAAGTAAGACATTTGGTAATAATTAATTGTTTTAAACTTAAATCCACATTTTTATCAATCTTTAAGCCTGGGTATTGAGCAACTATGATTTAAACCAGTGGTTCCCAACCTTTTTCAGCTCGCAGCCCACAGTCAAAGACCATTTGTATTGGCGGCCCACTAAGAGATATTGCATGAAAACGACAATAAAAAAACTAAGATAATAGTGAAATACATCAGGAGCTGCACAAACGTAACTCAAACAAATCAGTTAGCTAAACTCAATTAATTCATACAANTGATAAGGATCATAACCTACAAAAGAAAAGGCAGTTTTGAAACAGGATACACACATTGGGCATTACGTTTTAAAAAAGGATATTTCGAACAATTAAACTTAAACCCACATTTTTATCAATCTTTAGGCATCGGTATTGAGCAACTATGATTTAAACCAGTGGTTCCCAACCTGTTTCAGCTCGCAGCCCACAGTTAAAGACCATTTGTATTGGCGGCCCACTAAGAGATATTGCATAAAAACGACAATAAAAAAAACTATAGTGATAGTGAAATACATCAGGAGCTGCACAAACTTAACTAAACAAATCAGTTAGCTAAACCCATATAATTCATACAAAAACAAGTTCTCAGAGCTGTTACAAAAACAGTTGTGACATTACGATTGACCTTTGTTTTTCAAACAAAGCTTTGTTGTGCGACTTTTATGTGTTTTTACGTTAAACTGTAAAGGTGTATTCACACAAAATGTCAATTTCGCAACTGACCCTCTGTGAGATGCAGACCACCAGTTGGAAAGCGCTGATCTAAACTATGATTNTAATTCATACAAAAACAAGTTCTCAGAGCTGTTACAAAAACAGTTGTGACATTACGATTGACCTTTGTTTTTCAAACAAAGCTTTGTTGTGCGACTTTTATGTGTTTTTACGTTAAACTGTAAAGGTGTATTCACACAAAATGTCAATTTCGCAACTGACCCTCTGTGAGATGCAGACCACCGGTTGGAAAGCGCTGATCTAAACTATGATTGCTCATTCCCTAAAGACAGAGCCCAAATGGGAATTATCCTTATCTCCAAGATCATTTGCCATTCTATGTGACATATGTATATTTTTGCAATCTACTGTACATACATAATTTTGCCTGATAAAAACCAGGCCCTTAATTTTACTAATGCATTACAGCAACACCAATCAATGCATTATGCATGGCTCATAATTGCCTGTGATGGTAGTTTTGATGTTACTGCAACCCAACAACCAGTTAAAGTACAAAACACTAGAACTTACCTCCTGAGCATCCATCACAGTTCCTACACCCACAGTTAGTGCTTGGGTTGGTACCTTTGACAAATCATTGCCAAAAAAACGGGCATTGGCTAAAATGGTGTCTTGGGCCAACGTTTTCACCCTGGTTCTGGAGACAAGACTTGAGCCAGGCTCGTTAAAGGCAATGTGCCCATCTGGACCGATGCCCCCAACGAAGAGATTTACACCTCCAGCTTCAGAAATTTTCCTCTCAAATGAACTGCACTCCTCCAACAGATTTTCCGCATTTCCGTCAAGGATATGGACATTTTTAGGATCAATGTCAATGTGCTTCAATAAGTGGTCAAACATGAAGGAGTGATAGCTCTCCGGGTGGTCTCTTGGCAGCCCCACATACTCATCCATGTTAAAGGTCTTGACATACTTGAATGACAAAATGCCTGATTTGTAGAATTCTATTAATTTTTTATAAGTTCCCATTGGTGTGCTCCCTGTGGGTAAGCCCAGCACAAAGTACTTGTCTGGTCCTGGGTTGAAGGCGAGAATTTTGTTTCTGATGTACTTGGCAGCCCAAGTGCTGACTTTATCCGCATCGTCCAAAATAACGAGCCTCATTTTTTTGGTAAAAAGTCTACGATGACAGAACCTACAAGAAACAATCAACAGATTACAAAAAAAATATACTATGATCGACAAATAACTTAAACATAACTATGTATCTAACAGACAAAAAGTCAACAAAAATGTGCAAGTTATGGCAAATAAAAAGTGACACCAAGTGAAGATGTATGTAGGTATGCGATATATGAATTTTTAGAACAACACACAAAAAATCATTGCACACAGGGTAGATTACAGATAAACTGTGCAAAACACATTGGTTTCTTTCATGATTTGTGGAATGCATTTCAAAAAGGTTGACATGAGGAAGTATCAAAACATGCAACTTGCAAATGGGTCAGTATCATCTAACCTATTTTAGCATATAAGCCTGTTTCCTTATTGTCTAGTTTCAAAATACTAAAGAAAATCTAAATGCATCAAATTTTCACTAACATAAAAGACACAACAACATTCAATAACAAAATAAACAAAAAAGTACAGCTTTATATAATTGTCAGTAATCATGAAAAACCACCTACATGCTTCTTTTCGCACATGTGCGTAGGTAGAAAAACATGTTGCAATAAAGTGAGTTATGGGAATATTTACGCTTCTACAGATGCAAATAGGTAATTTTTGCCAGCTGGTTGCAATTTAGTATGAGTTGTGCAAACAAATGTATACAGTATGCTTCTAATGTAACACAGCGCATGTCAATACAGTATGCTGGTGATATGTGTTTTTCAGTGGGATTCATAAAGGCATATTAAAATCTCTTTTACCTTTTAGCATTTTTTTGTTAACGTATTGACTGATGTAAACAAGATGAATCATTTCAGAAATGATACCGCAGTACCACCATGCACAAAACACGTTGAAAGAAAAAATGCAATAAAAATCTTTGAATTTAAATCTTTCCTACAGAATATTGAGTGGTTTAAAGTGCAAAATTAAAAAAAGCGTCCCAACTTAAACTTTTTAATAGGATTTCTCTGCATTTCACCGCCAAACAGGCAACTTCCCGCACACTGACTTCCTCCATTGCATTTGACTTTCGGAATCTGAGTGCTGTCATGTGTTACAGGCAAACAAAAAAGGTCGTGTAAAGTGCAGGGGATGGAATTTGATGACAGCATAGAATGTAAAAGACCTCTTGCTTTTCTTAAAACCAGGGAACCATTCATTTGCATTGAAAGATGTGAAAAGTGCAACAACATCTCATCTGAGGCTAGTTTAAGGTCAGCAACGTCGGCACCATAGAGAGCGATGATTGCCACACATATAAACAAGTGGAAATAATTGGTCTGGTAGTGAGCCCAGCAAGACTCCCATATCATAAGTGCTTCAGATTCAGTAAATTCACGCTTAAAACAGAGCAAAATCCATCTGTGGGCAAACAACAGCTCCAAGGCACCTGGTCCACAGGTTAACAAGTGCTTATAAAATGCTGGCACTAGCAGTCTTAGAAGCTCTCGCAAATACAAAAGCTGCTTTTCCATGTCAGCATCTGAAGGTGAACTGATAAAGATGGTCCTTTGCATTAGACCCACAAAGCACCAAAAAACATCACTTTCATCTTGTATTTCAATTAACAAAGGCGAAAGCAAATCTGACATTCCTTGTGTATAACTTGTCTTTGTGTATACAGAGTAGTTAAGCAGTATTCTTTCCAGCGTGTCTAAGTTCGGGTTTCCATCACCTTGGTAGAAGGGGTTTGCTCGGTCCGTGCGTAACACATCCTTCTCCACTGAACAAGCGACATTTTTCAAAAACTCATCAACCTCTTCGACATTCATTAAAGCCTCGCGCTCACAGTTTATAGCAACATACTTGTGATAGCGTTCCATCCGTATTTCATCTCGCTCGGTCACAGTGGTATTCAAGTTGTAGTATTTCAAAAGGAATGGCCATACCTCAGACCTGAGTTGCTTTTCCACTCCACTGAAGAACACAGCTTTTTGTATGTTTTGCTCATTCTGTACCCTACCGAACTCATCTGTATATAACATCCAAGTATCAACAGTTAGGCCCCTGTAAAGTCCTTCCTCTGGGTGCCTTTCTTCGTTTGTCAACTGTGGTCTTATAAATGAGAAATGGTTTATGCTCAGTTCATCATCTGCCTTCTGAGCCTGCTTAATATTGGCCTTCCATTCTTTTAGTACTGTATAAACGCAGTCCAGGCCACCACAGTGAAAATGCAATACCTTGTACTGTGATTCCTTGCTTGCAATTACCAGTTCGCCATTTGTACAATTGTCATTTCTAAAAAACATTCGCAGTGACCTCATATCTGCCAAATCAACTGCAAATGCTCCAAATGCTTGGTCTTTAGGTGGTCTGATGACATGACCATTATACGGTATTGCTGATTTCTTTTGGTATTGAATGGAGTTTTCAGGAAATTGAAAGTTGTGAATCGCCAAGGGGGATTTGGATAAGTCGGCACTATTCCCACTGCACTCCAAAGTGGAATCATGCTCATTGGAAATTTCTGTGTGGTTTTCATCTACACCTTTTGTATCTTCGTTTGTGTCCTGTTCTATGTCACTGAATGAGGTAACAGTGTCAGAAGGTGATATTGATTTGTATTCTGATGTTGCTGAGGAACTGGAAGGTGAAGGAATATCTTCAACTTCATTCTCATTTTGTGTGGTACAAATTTTTTGAGGTGTTTCAGATGACAATGCTTTTTTGTCCACTTCAGTGTTTTTAGAAGGCTTTTTGCTTGGTTTCCAGCTGAGCATCAACGAGGTTGAAACATCATCAACTTTTGCTGATATGCTTAAAAATCCACTATGATGGGTGATTGAATTTGCCAACAGTCCTGGGGGGTGTATACACACATTGTTTTTACAGTACAATATTTCACCATCTACGGGCGGCACAGTTTTTGCTGTAACACTTTGATTGGTCAGTAATTGGATAAACTGTTTTGACACCTTTTCCATGATATTGAAGTATTAGTTTAAAACACAAAAATTGAAAGATCACCAAAGCCACCTGTTGGATAAAATCGATTGGAAAATGTTATTAAAAGGCACGAATGTACAATATCTCTTTTGTAAGCAATATATTTATACATACAACGAAAAAGTGTCAAATAAACCTGGGTGGTATGCTAAACAAACCTTAAATTTACAAATAGCAATAAATACTCATAAAAACATACATATTCAATAGGCTGCACTTTGTTATTTTTTCTCATAGTATACGAACTATAGTGTCGAAATATGTTGAAACACCTGAACCATTTTCGAACCCATACGTTCCTCCTCCTTTCTCTCACGCGCCTCGACGACAATAATCGTCAGTCTAGCCACACGGCAATAAAACGTAAACAAGTCTCTGTCTGCATGCCCAGCTATTAAAGAGCCACTCGCACGCCCCCTAGTGCCCAATGTAAATAATTTTAATTCTCACAAAATGGCGCCAGTGTTCATTAAACAACATTAGTCATGTGTTTGTTGTTGGAACTTGTTGCTGCGAAAATGTAAGTGTTTTGTTGCACTAACAAATTCACTTATGTAGCATACGTGCTAAAGAAGGATGTGAGTTATTTTATGAGACAAATTTAGACCATTCAAATGACTTGTATTAATGAGCTTTCTTTTATTGTGGATTAACTTATTCCTGGAAGATAGATTGTGCAAGTTTGTTCAGTTTGTCAGAGCAAGTGTGTTACATTTCAACATTTTTGGTGTTTATGGTTCTAAAGATATTTCTTCACAATGAGATATTTTAAGCTAGAATATACAATTATTATGTCTGTCATAATACCAGGAAGCGGACCAAACCTGTTTGACACTTCTTCTGTGTTATTTTTGTCTTCAGCACATTTACATCTTTGATGTGTTAAACAAAGCAATGAGCCACTTGAAAGTCTCTTTACCAATGCCTATGTGTTGTTGCAGCCAGACAAATTTATTTAAAGTGTATGAATTATGGCTTCAATGCAGCCACATAACCTCAAAGATATTCCTGACCAGCTTGGATACTTGATCTTAAATGAAGATGGTGATGTTATAGAGTCATCGGGTGATTTAAGCAACGATGTAAAGACTGCTAAAGTTCTCATGAGGATGGTCCAGATTGCATGGAAAGTGAAACTTGGTGCCTCGGAAAGTCCTGTAAAAAGACTGAGTCTGATTTTTTCGAACCACATGCTTTTGGCAACAGTATCGAATGACAAGATATACATAGTCAAGAAACCATATCTTCCACAGACTGTAATAGCTTAAATGGTTTTCATTGACAAAGTAAAATCAGATGGAAAGCCATTGAACAGTTAGTAAGTGGAACAGAGGAATGATTGAGAAATGATTGGATTTACAGTGATCACTATTTTACCAATGTAATGTGTGATATATATTTATACACATGCTTCAAAAACATTTTGAACATTTGAATTACAAAAACACATGTCATTTCAATGGGCCTGAAACATCCCAATGTTTTGCCAAAACCATTGTTATTCTCTAAACTAATTTCAAAACAACCACATATTTATGTTTTATTATTTATCATAAAAGATGTTATATCCCATTTTGCCTTACCTTTACCAATTTTGAAATGCTGTGTGCAATTAAGCATGGCCATATTTTGAAGTGATTTTTTGAAGTAGGTTAATGCCCCTAAAAACTGACTTGGTTTTAATTATTCATGGAAATGTATAGTTAATATTCCCAATTTTTCCAAACCTTTTTTTCCAAAAAAACAAATTGAATGCATTAAACTTGTTTATAATCCATGTGGAAAGTCTGTAAACATAGTAAGAAGGTAGTACTAGCAATTTTGTGTTCATTTAATGTTTTTCATGTAAAAGATTTATCTGTGTATATATATGACTTTGTTTTTTATCACNTTTATTATTTATCATAAAAGATGTTATATCCAACTTTGCCTCACCTTTACCAATTTTGAAATGCTGTGTGCAATTAACCATGGCTGTAATTTGAAGTGATTTTTTGAAGTAGCTTAATGCCCTTAAAAACTGACTTGGTTTTAATTGTCCATGGAAATGTATAGTTAATATTTCCAATTTTTCCAAACCTTTTTTTTCCAAAAAAACAAATTAAATGCATTAAACTTGTTTATAATCCATGTGGAAAGTCTGTAAAAATTTAAAGTAAGAAGGTAGAACTAGAAATTTTGTGTTCGTTTAATGTTTTTCATGTAAAAGATTTATCTGTGTATATATATGAGTTTGTTTTTATCACAAGAAATTAAAAAAAATCATGTTAAACCTGTAAATTACTCCCTAATGGAAGGATCAGCAACTGATGGAGGTATTTAAACAATATTTTACAATTGCTCTGGATGTGAATATTTACAAACCTATACTTTTAGATGCTAACACATTGAAAAGGTCCAATCGTCAAAAAAAGAGAAAGAAATTCTTTGATGATGATGGAACAGAATCCACCAAGACAGTTCTAAAAGTGAAGCTGAAAACCCCAAAACTGAAGGAAAAACAGTTAGTACAAACAAACATTTTATGAAACCACCAAACACTTTTGTTGGACAGTGTATCAAACATATAGATGACAAACCTGTATTAATTAAGCATTCCTTTTATGGTCTGATACTGTGGCTATACCTTAATACTCCTTTATCATCGCTTAAATGAGTTTAATACATTTTCTTGAAAAAGGGAGTAAGTAAGAAATTAAACTTGGTAACTTAAGTTGGTGTTATCAAAACGTTTTTTTGACATGCCACCATTTCTATGTCTTAAATATGGCAATTAGGAAAAACATTTTTTTAGGATTAATGTGATTGACAATGAGGAGGAAAAACCACCAACTCCTGAGAATGTGGAAGAACCCCTTGATGTAAATATCGACCCATTTATATACAGCTGAAACTGCAAGTAAGACATTTCATAGATGCTATTCATTTTCTTTTTGAGGATCCTGTAGATGATGAAGAAAAATGGCTTCAAGCGCTTGAGAAGGGTGAGTTAGACGACAATGGTGACCTGCCCAAAGCAAAAGATCCCATGCTCATGACAGCTAGACAGAGGGCAAAGATGGATAGAGTAAGTACACCAAGCCTGATTGATGAGATTCCTGCAACACCCAAGGAAGAGTTAAGTGAAGAAGCTAAAAAGAAAAGAGATGAGAAAAACAGGAGGAGGAAGCTGCAGGTATGGTTTATGGACTAAATTCAAAATATGGTTAATGACGATGTTACTATCTTCTTTGAAGTCACCACTTTCACTGGGTGATTTTGGAGACCTCCGAGACCTCCAGATCTTTGTGTTGCAAAGTATTCCAAAGTGTTAACTATTTTGTCAAATTTTTAGGCCGTAAAGCGAGCGGAAGAAAACAAGAAACAAACGATAGAACGCCTGGTGCAGAGCAATAAACTAAACAAAGATAAAGGAACAGCCAACGGAAAGCAGGGTGGCATCGCAATGATCAAATACGTGAACACGGCTGAAGCGACGACCATGTCTTTTCCAGAGGGTTTTAATTACCCGCTTATGGCGAAAATAATTCCAGCCCCGCCTCCTGCAAGGACATGTGCCGTATGCGGGGAACGGAGGAAGTACGACTGCGCAAAAAGCGGGGTCGCTTTGTGCAGTTTGGCTTGCTACAAGAAGAATATGAACAAACTTCAGTCCTCATCAAAACACTCAATGGTAGCAGCACAATAGATTTTGGAGAACTGACTGGGAGTCTAGTGAGTTTGGCGCAACCTTCCATGAAGATGCAGCAGTGCAATACCCCGATGGTTTCGTAAACACTGCCAACGGGGCTATTTTGTGTAAGGCTTTCGTGTGGGTGAACTAAACGGCAAGGATGGTAGCACGGTACCGTACGTGTTAACTTGTGAGTTGCGTATTGACCTCGTTTCGATGGACCGTACCTTTTAATTATTTTTGCTGCGTGCCGTACCTCCGGCTTCGCACTCACAGCTATCCATTGTCAAGGATAGAGAACGATACGGTACGAAATGGGTTGGGCATGTCTCATTGCGAAGGGCGTTCCGTACCTTTCAATGATTTTTGTTGCGTACCGTACTGACAACCTTGCAAAACGTTGACTTTTGAAGATGATGGTAACGATCTTGAACCGCTGTGTAATAAAATCCTGCGCAGTTTTTGACTATTTGTAAAAATGTTTAAGTTAGCAGAGGGGATGCAGATGTAGTGAAAACTGCAGAACACATGTAGAAATTATCCAAACGAAATTTTCTATTTCTACGGCGTCGTTTACCTAACGTATATTGAACGTCCCTCGTATGCGTAGTATGCGTGGACCACGCAATGTTTTTCCGTCCTAACATCAGTTGTTAACTAACTTAACTTTGTAGAAGAGTGTTGTATTGCCAATAAAGATAGAAAAACAAAATGGTAAGTAAACGTATTTTCATGGAATAAGAATTTGTGTTAGTGTTTCACGAAGATTACTTAAGCTAACGCCACTTACTTTCACAGCCACAAAACGAACACATCGAGCTTCACCGAAAGCGTCATGGATACCGGCTAGATTTTCATGAACGCAAGTAAGAATGTAGTCGTTTTGCAGCATACATACAGTGTATCACATGATAAAAGGTTCTGTGTAAACAATTGCTATGCTGGCACAAATGTAACACAAAATTTTGTAAATCAGGTGTGAAAAATAAAAGTTTTGAACAGTAGCGAAATAATTGCCGGAATCTTTTAGTTTGATTGTGATTTCACAATATCCTTGTTATTGACGCTTTTGTGTTTGATACATATAAATCTTATTTACAATGCATTATTGTATTTTGGTGATGGTTATAGTTTCTAACAAAAACTTTTGAAGGGGAAGTATTGTACTTCAGTCATCTAAATTTCAAAGATTACTCTTAACCAGTAATCGTTTCTTGTTGGACATTTACACATCTTGCATTTTTTAGACGAAAAAAGGAAGGTCGTGCTGCGCATATTCGGGCTAAGAGAGCCAAAAAATTAATTGGACTCAAAGCTAAGCTGTACAACAAACAAAGACATCATGAAAAGATTCAAATGAAAAAGACAATTAAGGTAAGGTAAAGTGGTAGCCCTACGGTGAAACAAAAATAACTAACTTCTTTTATGTGTGACAGATGCATGAAAAACGCAACACAAAACAAAAAGATGATGAGAAAACACCAGATGGAGCTGTTCCAGCTTATCTTCTTGATCGTGAAGGACAGAGCCGAGCCAAAGTTTTGTCAAATATGATCAAACAGAAGAGGAAGGAAAAGGCTGTGAGTGTTGTGCTGGTCTGTGTTCATATTTTCCTCTTGGTTAGATTTAACACCTGATTTCCAGGGAAAGTGGGAGGTCCCTCTGCCCAAAGTGCGAGCTCAAAGTGAAGCTGAGGTATTTCGAGTTATTACAACAGGAAAAAGAAAAAGTGGGTTGTTGCATGTAAGGGTGGTGTGACCGTGTACTATACTTGCTCTTTTCTTTACCCACAGAAAAAGCATGGAAGAGAATGTGCACAAAAGTGTGCTATGTACCTGACAATTTTACAAGAAAACCACCAAAATACGAAAGGTTTATACGGCCTATGGTATGCTTTTAAAACGTTCTGTTTCTGCATTTTGCAAATGCTAAAACCTGCACTTTTAGGCGCTGCGTTTCAAAAAAGCACATGTGACACATCCAGAACTGAAAGCTACATTTTGCTTGCCAATTATTGGGGTGAAAAAGAATCCGTCATCTACGATGTATACCTCACTTGGAGTGATTACAAAAGGAACTGTTATTGAAGTTAATGTGAGCGAACTTGGACTTGTCACTCAAGGTGGAAAAGTAATATGGGGAAAATTTGCTCAAGTTACGAACAATCCGGAAAATGATGGATGCATTAACGCAGTTTTGTTGGTCTAATTTTTTTACTTCCAAACTCAAAAAGGTTATTATATTAGCTATTTTGACATGACAATGTTTTAATTCAATTTCCATGGAAAACATTTTCCAATTCATGAAATTGACATAATAAGCTTTCTGCAATATATACCTGTTTTGATTGATGAAGTTTATGTTCCATTTCTCTTGAGACTTTGTTATTGCATAAAACTACCAAAGTTTTTCATAAAGTAATGGATTGTGCCTTGTTTGAATAGTGACACAATAAAGAAACTCAACAAATAGGATGGCACATCTGTTTTATTATTTATGTTTGAGGAATAGTCAATACCATGTTTTGCAACATATTCTTTGCTCTGATGTACAACAGCACCATGATCCAATTGAAACTGACACAGTGCACGCAATGGTTTCAGAAGCACCTGAAAATTAAAGCACTGTGGGTGATATATGCTGTAAAGTTGTAAATATTATTCAGTTGCTAGCACAAACAAACCTCCTTCATGTGTTTGTCTTCCTCTGAATGTGCAAGGGCAATGGCAGCACATTCCAAAGTTGAAACACTGTTATCATTTGGTTGGGTCCTTATTACGTACTCGCTAACAGTGGATATCTTTAATTGCACCTATTACATAGAATCTTATGATAGCATTTCCAAAAATTAGGCACATTTACAAGCCAGCAATGTACCTTGTTGATTTTTTTGAGAAACTTATTTTGAGCATAAATGGATGCCGCTTGCTTCCACGTTCCATCAAGCAACAAAATATTGTAGTGTCCACTTTTACTGTTTTCCGGCACAAGAGCAGATTCCAGGTCCACTGCATCTTCACCAGGGAACAAAAGAAAAGTGTCTCCATCCTGTATGACTTTGTGCAACTCTGGGTAGCTTTGTGGTGTAAACTTTCTGCCCTTGTAAATATGACAGACATGACTAGGCAAACATGCTGACAAAATGGACACAGTGTTGAGAGGTCTGTTTTCCTCATTTGGATGTTGAAGAATGTACAAAGTTGTCTTTTTTATTGGGAGAACTTCCTTTGGCAAATGCTCACACAAACAAACACTGCCTGGACGCCTTTGAACAAATCAAAGGGATTTGATGGCTATGATTAAATCTTTTTTATTGTAGATATCATTCAAACATCCAACCGGCTACAAATATTTTCTGAAGACTTGAACAACTATTTTGTGTTTGTAAGGCTTAGGTGAGTTATTCTGCTGTTGTTAAAACCCAGTTTTAATAACACATATTTTATCTAACCTATTTTAGTAGTGTAATACTTATAAATAACAGTAATAAGCATACCCCAAAACCACATAGAACTTGTCAGTTTATTCTTACCTGCATTTGGGACAAGTTTTCCTGCAAGGCTCCTTTTCAAATGTCAACTCAGAAAAGGTTTCCAAAAAATTGCCTTCATTTTCCATTCAGAAATAAAGTTTGTATTTAGTTTACAACAAATATTGTGGCACAACAAACAACTTGATGTACAAGTTAAGATCCATGGGTCTGGAAAATATTACAAAATGTGTTCACAACAATAAACTGGTAGGAATTAAGTTAGATTTGAAGGGTAATTGGCTTGCAAGAATAAGTTTAAATTTTACCACTATTTATTGACTTACATTCACATGTTGTATAAAACAGTGAACCCACAAACTAACATAA
This sequence comes from Phallusia fumigata, assembly GCA_008931825.1. Taxonomy (NCBI): domain Eukaryota; kingdom Metazoa; phylum Chordata; class Ascidiacea; order Phlebobranchia; family Ascidiidae; genus Phallusia; species Phallusia fumigata. Next base: position 15,793 of record QXVZ01034556.1, read on the forward strand.
AAAATACACAGGTCTGGTCTTACACCAGTTTTACTTTAATATTGCGATTAATATAAAANTACAAGTAACTGGAAATGTCTGAAATAGTTTTGTTCTCTTTACCAATTAACAAAGTTACTTATTTGCAGGCTGTAAATTCTGCACTTAAAAGGAGACAAATGCCTGACCGAAATGGTGACAATACTCAAAAACTGCAGCAAAACAGAGAAGTTACCCAACTTCAACCATACACTGCCCCGCCAACTGACCCACAAGAAAATGTCGAAAAAACAAAACCCAGTACTAAACCTGTTATCAGCCCTTGGTTCAAAGAATTTAAAACTGGGACTATAACAAATCCAGGTGAGTATTTTGAGGAGTTCGATCAGGATGGACTTGAAATGGGAGATGATGAATGGATGGATTTGGATGAGCACGCTGAGGAGTTGTATGTAGATATTGAGGAAGAGTGTGATGAAGAAGAAAAAACAGATGTTGTTTATGAGGATGATGATGAGGAAGTAATGTTGGCAAAAGGTTCAGACAGTTTAACTCAGGAATCTTCTCATGAACAAGCTAAACATTTTGAAGAAGATAATGATGAAGATGAAACTAGCGATGGAGATTTTAAAATTGAAACCAAAGATGGCATTACCTATTTTGATAAATCTGGAAGATTTTTGTTTCGTTTACCGTAGTTGTGGTTTTTACTAATATTATGGACAAAAAATGTCTTTGTTTATTTTTCATGCCCCCCAAAAAACTGCAAAACTGAAAGAAATTTGCTTGATACGAAATGTTTGTAGAGATGGGTTTGGTTATTCTCAAATTACCAGGTTTTTCTATCTCTGTCATATATTGCAGTGATGGTTGGCAATAATTGCAAGCAAACTTCTAACTAGCACAAAAAATCTCTATTGGCTTTGTCAGAACAACCCCTTAGCAATTCAACTTCAGGAGTAGGAATGTTCACAGTAGAACATATGGCATTTCTAGAATAGTTGTTTCGAAGCGAAGTCTTACATTAATTTTGGCAGAATGACGTACAACATTTGAAGGAACAAAATAACAGTAAAGGACTGTTTAATTGACTTTAAAAAGCACTCCATGGCTTGTATTCTATGTAACTATAAAACGGTGGGCGACTTTTCTTTCAACGTACAATGTCAGACGTGCGCTTGTTGTAGTTAGTTGTGTGACGTAAACCAAGAAACGGTTGTAAGTAAAGGCGCGTAAAGCAACTACTATTTTCCGCCCTGTTGCCACCACAGACCCATATACAAACGAGTTGCATGATCTACGACGCATCTGAAATTTGCTGATGTTGAAAAATGTACCTAATTGCGATGCTCCCTTTTCCTCTTGCGTCTTTGTATTATTTATTATCACGTTAAACGCGCTGCTGAGTCGTTGTTGCGTCTGTATTTGCCACTTACATCAATACAGTGAGACGAGTTGCGCTTTGTATTCTATAGTTTGTATTGGTGTTTTGAAAAAAATATCGGTTACAATTACTCCATAAGCGGCAAATTTGGATTCGAAATTCTACTTTGAACATCCCTATTCAGAAGTAATAAAACGACACAAGTGTAAAGCAAACGATATAGCATGCCGTTTATTATTTGTAATCGAACACATGACTACAGCAATTCACAACCACATGTAACAAATGAACTTCACTGCCATTGAAAGTAAATGACATCAAGTGTAAGTTAGTTTCAACCACGGGTATTGACGATGTCATCAATTTTAAGTATGCTTCGTACAGTTTCAGTTGCTAATTCTATGGCACTAGTTGAAACAAGTAGTGGCTGCAGCACATTTTCTTGCCTCATATCAGAGATTCCACCCTTGCGAACATTAATGCCCGATCCAGTTTCTCCATTTGCATGGTGATTTCTTAATTCAGTGACAGTTGTAATCGGGTTCAAACCTGCATTTTCAGCCAAAGTGTATGGCACTACCTCAAGAGCATCAGCATATGCCTGGTAAAAGTCAAATACAGGTTAGACTCTTAGGTTTTTAGTTCACCCACTGGCTCTCAATGTAAGTGCTAGTGCCTCCCTGCAGGAGTTTGCTATCATCAGGGAGTGCCAGAGAATAAATAAGTAATTGCGAGCGCAGAGAGAAAATTGGTCACTGAAATGGAATACAAGGACAAGGCAAATTTTGCCATGTGTCTATTAAAACGATGTTAATGGTTATTTACATCGACCCCAACCTATGCAACAATATTGTTCATGAAATAAATTCGCTTTGATAGTTTTATATCGAGCTGTGTTTATAAGGCACCTAACTGGTGCAAGAAAGAGGATTGAGGAACACTTACCTAAAACATGTAAGCACTTTATACAAAAAGGAATATGTACCTGAAAACAATAGGCTTCCATGCCACTAAGGGTTTGTGCATGTCTTGCCAACTGGACAGCCAATTCCGTTTCTGGAGCACCACCTCCAGCAATAATGGCTCGCTTTTTGACCAAACATCGAATAACACACAGAGCATCATGAATTGATCTGTCGGCCTCATGAAGAACAAGTTTGTTCGAGCCACGAACCAGAATAGAAACAGTTCTGCTAGAAATGCTGCTACCAGTGACCTGGTAGAAAACAAGATTGGTTAGAATTTATTAATGATTACTATTAGCCTGTGTTAAAAATCAGAACACATTACACACCTTTACAACTCTGCCTGTTCCTACACTGATTTCCTCCACCAAATCGGCAGTTGCAAGCATATCTGGCTGAAAATGATCAATGCTGGCAATTGGTTTGCAGCCTGTGCTCTTGCAGACAAACTCAATATCTTCACGCTCGATGTCTTTCACAACTAGAATCTTCATCTTGTTAAGAAAATGAAGAGCCAGGTCGCTCAGTGCATCACGCAAAATAGACTTTTGAATAAGGAGAACATTGCAACCAGCTTTTTTGATTTGCTTCACCAGATTAAGTGTGTACTGGCGCTCTTCACGGAGAACTCTGTCCATTTGTGTGTAGTCGGACAACACCACCTGGTTTTCCATGTCAGTCTTGGGTGGCGACAAGCAAAACTGAATTAAACCAATACGAGCTTTTTCCATTCGTCGCAGCCCTCCAGAGCCAGATACAGCCCTCTGACTGAGCACGAGACCTTCAACCAGCTCTGTGTCATCAACAGTGCCTCCCAGTTTAGGGATTACTCGAATATCGCGAAGGTCAACATTTCCATCTTGAGCTGGATCAACAACCTGAAAAAAACAGTAGCCAAGCATGTTAAGATACTGGCCACATTTAACATGACAATACAGTATTACTTTGCTTCATGACAATATAAGTGTTTACACTTATTTTGTACAAGTTAGCATTAAAAAATACAGATAACAATTTTTTAATTCTTCAAATTTCACTCAAAAACTATACCTTTAAGACTGCATCCACAGCCATAGGGCCAAGCACTCCTGAATATTGAGACACAACTTTGGAATTCAGAGATGTGTTGGCACTTTTCAACAATGTGGCACGATCTGAAAGCTCGACTGGATGAGACATCCCTGTGAGAATTTCAACAGACTTGGCAGCACAGCTTTGAAAAGCATCAGAAACGGTGGTGGGATGAATACCGCGACCCAAAAGCTTAGAAGCAGCATTGAGCAAGCTTCCTGCAATCACAACAACTGATGTGGTGCCATCTCCAGCTTCTACGTCTTGGGCTTTTGAAAGCTCGACCAACATTCTCGCAGCTGGGTGAAGAACCTTCATTTGTTTTAGAATAGTTGCTCCGTCATTGGTAATTGTAACATCACCCTTTTCATCCTGAATCATCTTGTCCATTCCTTTTGGGCCCAAACTGGTACGAACCGAATCGGCTACTGCTTTAGCAGCTTGGATATTGCTTTCACGAATTTGAGTAGGCTTTTCCTTGTCTTTGAACAGACCAGCAGAGCCGGTTTTCTTACCAGGCTTCATTCCAGTTTTTTTCATGATGATTTATTGTGTTATCTACAGATCCAAAAAACTAAACAGATTCTGAAATAAAAAGACCAACGTTCTTTTAAATCCCATCTTGCGTTAACAGTTCTACAACACGTATACAAAAAGTTTTAAACCAGGCGTTAAAATAAATTATAACGTTGCGGGAACTCTAGGGGGAAAAATTTCTCTGATAATTTCACTTTAGCAAATCCGCAAACCGTCTGGATTTACCAGTATTCTGGTTATCGCCTAAGCAACACGCTTTTAAACGGAAACGTCCAGAAGAATCCATGCCTCGTTTCGGTTGAATGATCATATGGATGGTATCCTACCGTTTAACTTTTTAACTATTTTTGTGTGGAAATTAAATGGTTGTTAAAAGACGGTAGATTCGACAAATGTACTAAAACATCGAGTATAAATATACTCTTTTAGTTTATTACTTCCAAAGCTCTATTGTTGTTGTACTTTTGGAAACTTTAATTTCTGTCCCATCCTTTTCACAACTCTGCATATACACATACCGGTCTATTTAAAACAACTTTATTCTTGAACTGGTAAAAGTTTTGTGAGATTTCAGCGATGACTATCCAACAACTTTACAAAATAATAAAATCCTTGAAAAAATATTCACCTTGTGGCAAAAAGAACATTGTGAAATTTCGTGCAAAGAAGGCAGACCGGCGTCTATAGCGTTTGTTCATTTTGTGCTGTGTCGGTAATCGTATATTCGTGTGTAGCTTATCTTACACCGATGGTGCAAACTGTGTGTATAACTTGCACCGGGGACAAGGGTTTTTGTTTGAGGAAATCGCAGGCTACTTTTACAGGCTACACTAACTAGCACACGGCTTTTATACTCCTTTTTAAAAGTTATATTATGATGTAAAAAAGGCCAGAAACAATAACACGTCATTCGACACATCAAAGTCGGAACCTCAAAACTGTAACAAAATTTTGGCAGAACCCAGGCCAAGTTTGTTTTACCAATTTGTTTGTAACTCAGTGTTTAACTAGAATTAAGTTCATGGTGTGAAATGCATTACCCAAGTTTTATTTGCAGGTTTGTTGCAATTTGTCGTTAAGGAATATTTGAAAGCCCAGTAAAAAAATGGCAGAAAAGACATCAGAGTCCGATAATTTTAAGGGCTGGTTGTGGAAATGGACCAACTACATCAAAGGGTACCAGCGGAGATGGTTTGTTTTGTCCAACGGCTTGCTCTCCTATTATAGATCACAGGCAGAAATGGCTCATACTTGCCGAGGCACCATCAATCTTGCAGGAGCCTTCATTGTAACAGAAGATTCTTGCAATTTTATGATATCCAATGGTGGAACACAAACATTTCATTTAAAAGCTAGCTCTGAAGTAGAAAGGCAAAGATGGATTACTGCCCTTGAACTGGCCAAGGCGAGGGCATCACGAATGATTGATACAGATGATTCTTCGGATGATGAAAATGATGAAAGTTTAGGAAGGGAGCTTGCTGGTGTAGATGTTGAGCGAAATGACTTGCGCATTACCCTTCGAACTTTGGGAAGCAAACTTGATGACTTGGCAACATGCAATGATCTTATATCAAAACATGGTGGTGCATTACAGAGAGCTTTATCTGAGTTGGAAACTGCTGAAAACAATTTATCCAAGCTTAACGATCCCAACACATTGTCAACAAGAATTAAAACTGTGAATGAGAGAGCCACGCTTTTTCGGATCACATCAACAGCCATGATTAATGCTTGCAATGACTTCTTGCAATTGGCACAGGGCCAGGGGAAGAAATGGCATAAAGCCATCGTCCATGAGAGGGAACAAAGACTGCGCCTTGAAGAGACTGTGGAAACTTTGGCCAAGCAGCACAACACTTTGGAGCGTGCTATTCATGCTGGGACTGGACCTCCAAGGTCAGATCCGGGTGTAAGTGATGAGAGTGGAAAGAAAGGGGACCTTTCTGAAGAGGAGGATGATGAATTTGTGGATGCTTCAGACAAAGGATTTACCACAGAGTTTGTCAAAGAGCATAGAAAAACTAGCAGCAATGTGAGCACAAGTTCATATGATTCTGAGAGCATGATAAATGATGCAGGACCATCAACCAAAGAAGTGGTGCCAACTGTAAGTAGTGGTGCAAGAGTGTGGAGAAGCACAATTCCTGAGAAACCTAATCACAGCATTAACCTCTGGAGCATTATGAAGAATTGTATTGGCAGGGACCTGTCAAAAATACCAATGCCTATAAACTTTAATGAACCAATATCCATGTTGCAGCGCTTGGCAGAGGACCTTGAGTACTCTGATATACTGGATCGTGCTGCAAAATGTTCCTCTTCTCAAGAGCAGATGGCATATGTTGTTGCTTTCTCTGTGTCTTGTTATGCAACAACCCTTTTTCGCATCGGAAAGCCTTTTAACCCATTGCTTGGTGAGACATTTGAAATGGACCGACGTGATGATCTTGGATTTAGGCTGATCTGTGAACAAGTTAGTCACCACCCCCCTTCTGCTGCCATCTTTGCTGAGTCGAAGGATGCAGGTGATAATGCTGGATGGAGCTTCTGGACTCAGATTACAGTGTCTAGCAAGTTCAGGGGCAAATATCTCAATGTCATGCCTGGTGGCACACTGCATGTCGTTTTTCACGAGACTGGACACCACTATACTTGGAAAAAGCCCATGATCACCATTCACAATATTATCGTTGGTAAGCTGTGGGTGGACCAATCAGGTGATGCAGAAATTGTCAACCACACAACTGGAGACTATTGCAAGCACAAATACTTTCCTTACAGCTACTTTTCCAGAGAAACTCCAAGAAAGGTATCTGGAATTGTAATGGATAAGAATGACACTGCACACTACGTGGTCAATGGTACCTGGGACTCTTACATTGACAGTGCCAAGATTGTCAGTGTAAACAATGCCAACAAGTCAAAGCCAGTCTACAAAACTCTTNGAATGACACTGCACACTACGTGGTCAATGGTACCTGGGACTCTTACATTGACAGTGCCAAGATTGTCAGTGTAAACAATGCCAACAAGTCAAAGCCAGTCTACAAAACTCTTCCAGCCAAAAATCTCTGGATGGCATCTGCTCTTCCTCCCGGCTCTGACAAGATGTACTTCTTCTCTAATCTTGCGATCACTTTAAATGAGGAGGTAGATGGAATTGCACCGACTGACTCTCGCCTACGACCGGACCAAAGAATGATGGAGCATGGGAATTGGGATTTGGCTAATGAGCTCAAGCAAAACTTGGAGGATGCCCAACGAGCAAGAAGAAAGAGAAGAGAGCAAACTCAACCAGGAGAAAACTACCAACCTACTTGGTTCTCCTTAAAGTCCTGTGATCTTACTCATGAGATGATGTTTACTTATGACAAAGAGTATTGGAATTGCAGAGAAGCCCAAGATTGGAAGAAATGCCCTGTCATTTATGAACTTCCTAAAGCTGCCGCACCGATTGCCAATTCCACTTGAATTTCAAAAATTCGGTCAGACAAATCTTGTGCAATACTCTATCATGCCCTGTGATGGTTAATAAGCTTATTATGCCATTGTTTATTGATGACATGACACATCTTTACTCACATGAAATATATTTCAAAATTTAGAGAAAAAGAAAAATATATTTGTGATGCAATTGCGGATTTCAAGTATGATGTAATGCTGTGTTATAAAAAAATGATTTAAATTAGCGTTAGAGCACCATGGCGGTCCTATTAGTCTTCCATACGACTTATTAAGGACCAAAAGTGTACAATACTTCACCAATTATATATGTGCTCAATTTGCTATGTGATGTTTTGCATGGTAGATCAAATTGGTTGGCAGCCTTTCAAAAATTCTGTTCACTGTTAAAGTATCTGTCTATGTATGAATTACTGCTTAATGCAAATGTCTACGTAAATTGTTAGGGCTGGGCCCAAAGTTTCTGTTAATTTGTGTGGAATGCTACAAGCAAATTCCTATGTAACTTTATTTCAAACACATAAATAACTCGTTTTAATGACAGGTGCAAAACATCTTTAATATTTATGTCTTTTTTGTTGCCGAATATGCTTGCTGTAATCAGCGAAACATTTTCCATATGCATGGTTCCTTTTTGTTGGCAAATGTTGTGATAAAAATTTAGTGCCCCTGTAGCAAAGCTTTAGCCACATTGTCACCAAATATTGAACTTTTCGATAGTAGCTTGTGTTAATGGTGTTGCTTAATGCGTACACGGGGTAAATTGTATATGTGTTTTTTTGCAAAACAGACAAGTATTACCACAGCAATTCTTTTATGTGCCTGTTTAGATCTGTAGATAATGCCAAGTCCATAGTATGATCATAATCAGTAGTGCTGTCTGTCATAATGCGGGGATGGATGTCCTACAGACAAAAGGGAGGTATGTATTCTGTTTTTGTGAATGCTTTTGATTTGTTAATTATTACT
>QXVZ01034576.1:0-17907 GCA_008931825.1 Phallusia fumigata
AAGTTAAAGTTATAAGGGTGAGTTACTGGGGCAAAAACAATCTAGATAGCCTACGTGAGTCAGTTGATATTTCTCCACATTTCATTGATCGGCGATTACGTTAAAAAAAGGTTGCTGATATGTGTGCAAAATAATCAATCGATTAAACCTATTAGCCCTAGGTTGAATATTCTTAGAAACATATTGACAGTGCTGTTAAATATCAGTAACATAACCAGCCAACATAATTACTCACGCCGGTAAAGTATCTAAAACTACATCTCTGCAGCTAGCATTAAGCCCTTATGCCACCGAACTATGTGATGTTCATGTTTCTATTGACGTTTGCAGGCTAGCGACCTACCTGCCATGGATTTGTCGGGTACAAGCGATCCCTTCGTTAAATGTTGCCTGCTTCCCGACCGCAAGCGCAAACTGGAAACGAAAATTCGTCACAAGTCATTGAACCCAACCTGGCAGGAGACTCTGTCATTCGAAGGTATGTCTCCTACGCTGAAACGCGAGACTTTCATATTTCAAATTTTTTAGCAGTGACCCTTTTCTCAGGGTTTTTTGTGTTTTTCAATTGTTCTGCCCGGGTCGTGTGTATATGTGTGTGGTTTCAAGTGGTTCGTGCAAAAATATGACGTAAGCATGACGTACAATATTACGTAGGCAAGGACTGAAAGACTGAATTCTTAATGTGCAAGCACGTAATTTTAAATGAACAAAACGTATTTTGTCGAATGTAGAGAAATACTTTAACGACTAGAGGATTAAACACGCAATTGTGACGTGGTATCCCCCCACTGGCGTCGCCACATTCTTGTATCAAGTCGCGACCTTTTCCTAGGCGCTGCAACTCCATCAAAAGTCACGCGTTTTGTAAAAACATCGTCTTCGTATGAAAGGCGCTGAGTGACGTCTCGCCCGACGCGAGCAGCGATGTGTCACGTGTTTTCAACGTTGCCATGGCGACGAGGGTGGGCGAATCAACATGAGCTCGGAGCTGTGGGACCAAAAGACTGTTAGTCACGAAATTGCGGTTACGGCAGAGAAGGCCGCGGTCAAAATACGGAAGTTGAAAAGTTCAAGGACGCGTCAATCGATAAACCACCCTTATTAAAGGGTAATTAGGGGTAGCATGCCATTTTTAGATTTCCGTTTGAATAGGGAACGAGAAAATTGAAAATAAGGAAGAAAATTCTGTCAGTATGACGTATAATAGACAAAGGTCGCTATACTGTTAAGACATTGTTGTTCCAACTATTGAAACGATCCAAAATATCCATTAAATTGTAAAATACCTAAAAAAAATTAAATCCCGACTTAAATTAAATTTAATTAGGATTTTGAGCGAATAAATTTGTTGACCCCTCGAACAAAATATCGATTTAAAAAATATCTTGTCAATGGTAGAGGGCTTCTGTATTATGAGCGCGCTTATTCCACGTCGTTTTCCTCGCAAGGCCAATGTTATCCTCACGTTGGTGCCAGGGCTTGAAATTAAACTTGGCACATCGTATGTATTCCCACAACACAAGATGTGTAAGCTGTCATGTTACATAAGTTCATACCGTGTATTCGAGGATGTCGTTAATGCGAAAAACTGCGTTTATTTGGATGACAATTGTTTTAAATCTCAACTAAAACCTTTTTCCGTGTCTAAGGCTACTGCGTGTCTTGTGGCCATAATCTAAATAATTCGGGTCCAAAAAGGCGTTTGACTCAGTTCTTGCAACCTAAGTTTATTTTTGCACACCAGTGCAGGTCGTAACGACCCGACAACTGCGCAAAATTACTATAGAACCACATTTTCTATGACGTCAAACCGAGCCACGTTGGGCCGTGTTAATTGAAAGCATAGTGCATGCACAAACGTCGGTGAAACGTCATTACTGTTCATATTTGGGCATTAACCTTCTTTTTACATAAGTCCAGGCGGTTGGTGTCACAATTAATGAATGATTGGTCACCAAGCTAGTCCAGTGGTGTGCACGTTCTGATCCTATCTCGGTCGCTTGTGTTTAGCCGAACAGGAAACTTAGGCGGCATTGCTCCAAGACAGTGAACCAAGAAATTAAATTAATAAATACAATAAATTGAAATGATCCAACGGAACTGCAATAAGGCAGGTAGCTCGGCAGTGGACTCATAGTAATCATAACGCATTCAGGCGTTGTTCTGTCCACCGAGGATAAAAATGAAACAAACCAACAGACAGTAATCTCTAATTCAAACATTATTCTGCAGGTCTTACATATGAGAAGATCCAGCAACGTGTTCTGTATCTCCAAGTGTTGGATTACGACAGGTTTTCACGAAACGACCCAATTGGCGAAGTTCTTGTTCCACTCCATACAATCAACTTGGCCGACGAGCTCGTTCAATATGTTTCTCTGCAGCCCTGTAAGGGTTCGGTAAGTGGAAGCGATTTTGTATTAGGTCACAAACTTTAATTTTGTGTTTGACAGACATTTTTTTGCAGAACAAGCGAGGAGAATTACTCTTGTCGCTGTGCTACCAACCGATAGAGGGAATCCTGGATATTGAGATAATCAAAGGACGGAATATGAAGCCCATGGACCTGAACGGAACATCAGGTAACTGTGACTCATTTTTTTACGGGGATTATTCAAACATTGTTTCGAATCGTCAAAACATCTTTAAGACAATCAAAAACTCGTTTCCAGGCAGTTTTTATGCTTAGGTACGAAAAAAATACCTATTGATCTGTTGAGTTAATTCGTCTTTGTCAGTTACTGCGCCTTTGAATAATCCTAAAATCGTTTTTCCACATTTCCGTTTCCCGCAAATCTGATCTTACATTTCCACTCATTCCGCAGATCCGTACGTTAAGATCTGGCTGCTGTATAAAGGCAAGCGGGTGGAGAAAAAGAAGACCGCCGTTATCAAGAACACTTTGAACCCGGACTTTGGTGAGGAATTCACTTTCACTGCTCCCATGGACCGACTTCGAGACATTCAGATGGAAATCACAGTTATGGATCATGACGCCATCGGTCGAAACGACACGATTGGCAAGGTAACAACGTTTGTAGCTAAAATGAGATTGTTATTTTTGCAAGGCAGAAGAAAGCTGTAGCACCTTACGCTTTATTTGGTGTTTCTGATTTTCTTACATGTGAAACCACCTTAAAAAGCTGATTCTCTGTAAAACCTCCTTTTATCTTTTAGGTGTACCAGAGTCGTTGTGATTGTAAATAATCTATCGGTTTCAATTTAAAGGGAGATTTAAATAGAGCTGAAGCTTACAGCACACTCAAATCAGTTTGCGTAAATAGTTCCTTCAAAACTGGAATCGTCTGTATTAGGCACGTGTAGTTTAAAACGATTTCTGAGCTAATAAACCTTTGTTTAAGAGAGATATTTTAGAAACATTATGTTGTGGACCATTTTCGCTCAAACTTACACAATTTAAAACATGTCTGAAAATCGCATGTTGCCGAATAGATTTGGAGTTTAAGCTATAGGCTAACATAGGTCGCTTAGATTAATTGAAAAAGAAGTTCTAAAACAAATGAATACTGAAACTTCACTGTGGAGTTTTTTCTTTGTGGCCTGTAAACACATTNTTCGCTGATACAAAACTGCCAACTCCCCGTGAATGCGCAGTGACGCCATCTAGCGGAAGCAAAAATTACCACTGAAATGCGTTTTTTAGTCTGAAATTATTTTAAATGGAGTGGGACGACATTTGACATGAACACAAATGAATAATAATGTTCGTGTGCTTATTCAGAAAGAACGAAACATATAAAGTGACTACCTTGCATCCGATTGACTCTGCTAGCTGTAAACCAGCTGAATACTGTTGGAGCGCCTGAAATACACAGAGGGGTTGTTAATGTGTTGCAAATAACACATTAGTAGTTCCGCTATACAGCTTAAGGATGCTCGTATGACGCCCAACCGTAATTGAAACTGTGAAAATATTATTGTGAATGTAACTGCGTCATATTATTTTCGAACAATCTTTTCTCAGCAAACGCACTTCCATTCCGTCAAAGGTTGCTTCAACTACAAGACAGAGTTAAGTTGTGTCAACTTAAGCCAAATACAAGGCATCATTTGTATTTAAATATTACAGTCCAGGGGCGTGGCCAAGAAGGTCCATGGGGCCATGTCCTCGCCCTATTTTCGAAATTGTACAATAAGGTAAGCTAACCCTGAAAAAAAATCTTTTACAGTTTACATTAGGGTTAGGTTACTTGGCCACCCTAAAATATTTAGGCTGGCTACGCTGTTGTTACAGTCCCGGATATCAGGAGCCTAACTCTCACCTGCTGGAAATCTTTGCCTCTGATGTGGGCCTTGGCTTTTCCGATCGCCACCAGAACTTGCCCGTATCTGTGACCGGTTTCAATCATCAGGCCAAGAGCTGCGTCGTAGCGCGGCAGGGACCTGTCCGAATCTTTCCTCACTCTGTGGACATCAGCGAAACACAACATGCAGTAAGCCTGCGCCAGTCGGTCTCTCTCCTCCAGAGCAACTTGCATTACGTGCTGTCAAGGAAAAAGTTTCTGTTAAAAATACTTTGTCAAATTGTTTGTCAATAAAGGATTTAGCGAATAAATTATGGCAATCACACGGTTTTATTTTTTTCTGTAAACGTATTTTTAAAAACAAAAAGATTTAGCTTATTCTTTTTGGGGATAAACTTCATTTACATAAAGTTTTCTATACTTTATGAAACGCTTGTTAAATATTAAATAGCCAAAACAACAGGACGCTGTTTAAAGGTGAATATACCCAAAGCAAAAACACAATACAATCGTTTAACGCTTTGTCTTAGATAAACACAATAAATTTTTACAAGCGGGACCTACACACTGTGTTCTACAAAAGCATTAATTTAAAATTTATACAAGTGTATTACTGACAGAATTTTTACGAAGTTAACATTAACTCAGCAACACCTTTTCGTAAAAAGTTCAAATAAACGTAAAATCTACTGGAGATTTTGAGTAACTTAACGATATGGAGTTTAACCATTTTGACACATGTGAAAGAATAGCATTGAGAGCATTTAACTTTGACACGCAATGGCCAACTAACACAAGTGCCCCAATTATGCTATAAATACGTTATTTCTGCAGTAATAACCTTTCCCTAGCGTGACTATTGCCTACCTCACATGTCCTCATGGCCTCTTCAAGTTTCCCAACTTTCCTGTAAGCTGCCGCCAAACTGAGTTGAGTGGTGATGCTGAAACTCCTGTTCCATTCCTTCCCGTATTCAGATAACAGTTCCGAAGCTTTGGTAGGGAAGAACGTGGCCTGTTAACAATTACTACACGTCAACTGGAATGTAACAAAACGTGCCTTGACAATTTGAAAGGGTAAGAGGGTACAAAAAAATAGTTTGAGAGAAAAAAACGCTAGTAATTGGAGCTGATTGGTTTCATGAACCTGTGGTGTTGAAGACAACTTAAACTTAAAACATGAACATTCATGTCCAGAATTTGTTACAAAACTGTCATGATGGATACATACACAAATCTGTGCAGCAGGTTTACAAGACTCGGCCTACTAAACTACATTACTGTACATCAGTGATTCTCAAACTGTTCAGGAATATATGCATACCGCCTTAACGGCCCCTCGCCATTTTTTCGATGACTAAAAGACCAATAAAAATTAGGTCGATTATAATGTATAATCAGCAACGTTTTTCGCGTGCCACATTTTTGTCAATTCTTACTTGTGATATCACAAAGCAGTGTTACGCGGTGGTGCCACAACGGGCTCAATCAACGCTGCTCATGAAACTTATTTTAAGAATATATCAGTAGTCATGCGATAAGACTGAAGACGTTTCGTGGAGAACGCCAGGTCAGTAACAAGCATAATACCGAATCAGTGCCAGTCTACGATAACAGTTGAGATTAGATGTCATTACAAAAGCACCATCAAACCAACAAACCCAATATTTTAGCCTTACCTTCTCGTAATCTTTGACCTCGAGGTAAAACGCACCCATCGCGCAGCACGCGAGACACTCCAATGCTTTGTTATCGTATGAATGAGCCATACTAAGCGATTTTTCAATGCTCTCCATCGCTAACTTGAAATTGCTGGCTCCCAGATATCCTTTCCCTCGGATGAGGAAAGCGTGTCCGCAGATTAGGATGCTCTCATTGGATCCACCACGGATTGATCCGATCAGGTCAAGGCATTTTTGCGCGTAGTCGCAACTTTTTGCGAAGTTTGAGAGCATCAAGTTGCCTCTGAAATAAATATTTCACTAGCTTTATTTGTCCCTGAATAGCGGGACATGTCTTATTGTGTCATCTTTTCAAATAGTTTTAAAATCATCTTACACACCACCAGCACATGTACAATCAAACATACATACTTTAATAGTGTTTCGTCAAGCTTACTCTCACCGTTGTAAAAAAATAGTCGAAATTTAAGTATGTAGCAATATTTACAATACATAGTGCCAGTTTAAAGCTATGTTATTCAAACTTTGAGCAACTGTAAGTTCAAATTTCGAGTAACAATTCAGACAGTGTCTTACATTAAAACCAAAGCATCTACATTCAAACTCACTAAACTTCAACTATTCCGAAGCAAATGCTAAAATCTACACCCTGTTTAGCCGAATACAAAAAGACTGAACCACACAGCACGGCCCAAGCTTGCAACGCTGCGTGAGTTGTGTGAAAAACGTGCGCGCCGGAAGGAGAAATCGAATTGAGCGTTTGGAAAAGAAGCGCGGGATTGATACGCTGTACTACCATATATGGTAAGTCGCCCTTTCGCGTGCTAAGAAAGCCAACAGTTAACTGCTTGACGACAATACAGTTTATGAATATGTTGTCTAAGATACACATTTTTTAAAAGACACTTTTTGCACTTAGGTTCAAAAAACGATCCATTGACCATAAACATGCTAAACTTTGTTTTTGAGCCAATTTATCTCTCTCACCTGGCAAGATTCAGGTACGAATCGGCAAGGATAATTGTACGGCTCCAAGCACTGGAAGCACTCGATGAGATTTGCCCTTGTTCTCCCATATTGTTGGCAAGCTCGATCTGACGGATTGCAAAGGCCACCACCGTCCGGTACTTCCCCCAAGTCGAGAGGATCCGAATCGCCATACTCAGACATTCCCATTTCGCGAGAGATGTTTTGTATTTTCCTTTTGTGCCCTTTTCAAACTCGGCAAGTGCCTCGGTTCCGCTTGACTTCTCGATCAGTTTCTGTAGCAACCGTTCCAGCTGCTTGTGCGCATGCGCGTGTTCGTCCGGCGAACCGTTGTGAGAACAGCTTAGCGCCAAAACACTACTTGTGTTGTTTTGACCCATTGGATCTGTCAGATCAGTCACAGGTTTGACTGGATTTCACTCCAAAAGAAAATAAGTATTTGCTGCAATAGACATTAAATCTAAAACGTACAAGGTTTTGTTTTAACAATAAACTTTTGACTTTCGGACTTTTGTGACTTCTAGTCTACTTTCCAAGAAATAGAGTCGTACACACAGACAACATGAGTACTAAGTGATTCCGACCTAGCAAACACCACCGAAATACATAAACTTTCATTTTAATATATTTGGTTTTTGTAAAATTTCTCCAATTTGTCTCTAATTCTCTTCGACACCATCCTCATACGTCTCAACCTAATAACATGAACAAACTTACTCCAATTTAGTGCAGCATAGAACCTTCTTTGTGTGGCAAACAAAAGGCTAACAACTCTCTTGATCTCTTTTGCTACTATCTCTAGCGAAACATTTGGCAACTATCTAAACACCATTTGCTTGCTACTGGTAAACCCCTCTAGTCTTTTTACAGGGCCTTCGGAAAGTAAAATAACGTATGGTTGCCTTTCGACGAGGCGTAAAAATTACACTGTTGTACATAATTAAAGTACAACAGTGTGGAAGTCCTGGATTTTGTCACTAACCGCTTTAGCAGCTTCAAAGGAACCGACAAACGAACGCCTGTCGTGCAGTCCTCACCTTAAAAGGAAACTGATTGACAAATGATGACGTGGTAACCGCTCTAATTAAGCCTTTTGTTTTTCGGTTGGCCTTGGGGTGACCTTGAGACTGAAGAGGTCTTGTAATGCAATTAAAATGGTTTGTTTGCCATTTGGGTTCGATTTAGTAGGGTACATGCCGCGGGGTAATAACCTAAAATCTGGACGCTCGCTAGCTTTGTTACGTAACCACACGTCATCAAATATTTCTTACATAAGACTCAAAAATTTTTGCAACATAAGCCCTTAAACCCGTATATCAACCTACAGGAAGTTACAGAATAAAGAAAAAAAACAAGGAATCCAACTAAAAAACAAGTGTGATGGTAACTATGCAACAACTACAAAACGCTACTTTTCCGTCATACTTTAAAAATAAGTCTGTTTCAATACTACTGTTAATGCCAAAGAGGTCGTACAATATATGAGCACCCCGTTTTTATGCTTACTTACTTTCAAGCCTGATGGTTGAATCTAAAACGCCGCACAGAAAAACAAAAGCAACCCATTTTCAGTATAAAGCACTCCCTTAATTATCAACTTATTTTTGACGCGAATCCAATAACCAGTTAAGCAAGTTTCACAATTATAAAACGCAAACAACCTTTACCTGTTTCAGTTTAACATTAAATGTTGATCCACTGTCATGCAAAGAACAAAACGCCTCAATAACAAACCAGCATCTATCTGTCAACATGTCCATGAGGCAAAGAGCTTAGCGTGCTTGACATTATGGGCGGTAGGTAATTAACCCAAGCTGAAAGACTTGACGGAATTCACAGGGGAATTCTTAAGCCCACGAGGGGCGGCACACATTGCGACTTGAATCACTTGCACATAGACTTCTGGGAAACGGGATTTCAAAACTAAGAAATGACACTTGATTGTTGTGGATTGCGTTGATTTATCATTTTATTTGGTTCTACGGCATGGGTGGGCAATCTTTTGAACGGGTTGTACTGGTTAACAAAATATGTCAAAATCTTCAGGATGTTTCTGGCCTTAATAAGCTACTCGTTAATCGTCACAACAGGTGAAATGCTAGTTTACACGTGCTCTCTTTAGCTCGATACTGCAGTTTCAGTGTACTTAATTGTTGCTGCAGTTGAACTGCATAAAAAACAGGTCGCTCAACTTGATTAAAACATACGTTGGAATGTGAACTCATAAATCACTTGCCATCAATAATTGCCTCGCGTGCCTGTCGTGCCGCCTGCCAGGGGTTGCCGATCCCCGCTCCGGAGTGTGTGCTTGAACTTTTAATTTCGAAAAATACCCTTTGCTTGTAAATATATTTTTACAATTTAATTTATTTAAATTTAAAGGTTAAACACGAAACTATAGTTTTTAGACGTTCATGCACCGTTCCTTAGCGGCATATGAAGAACACGACATTGTAAGCCTAACGTTTGTTTTGTGGCAATGATCCAAAGTTGTGGTGATAAAACAAATTAGTCGAGGTAGCCACAACTTCGTCATGGTGGTTACGCGGCTGTTGCCAGCCTTTGTAGTCTGCTGCTCGGCCCTGCTTNTGTGACTTAAACGTATGTAAACATGCGACTTCAAAACGTTGATTAAAATTCATAAACACCTTGTGAAGGACGCTTAAATTCTCAAGACGTCAATATGCTTACGTCATATTGCAACGTAACTCTGTTTCAACAAAACGCTTTACTTAGATCTTTCGTTTGGCCATTGATGTCCGCATAAGAAGGTGCGAAAAGGGTAAGTAAGGTATTGGATCAATAAAATTGTCATCTCATGTGTTTTTAACACAATATTGCTATAATGGGGAGAAAAAACTGCGAACAAGTTATATCCACCCGTTTAAATTTTGTTAGGATAGACCACCTCCCGCAAACTCCTAAGCGAACAATTAACACATCGAAGTGTTCATTTTACCCACCAGGTATTTCAGCGGACCCTCGGAAAGTTCTCGAAGTCCACAAGCAATCTCGTAGCTGCTCATAATCTCCATTTGCGCTGGGAACTTGGCTTTGAGCATTGCCAACCACTTGGACGTTGGCATGACGATAGGCACGTGCACCAAATCCCATTCCACATCGGCGCCTGGATGTTAATTGCAAACCTTTGACTTACACCAAACGCCTGGTATAATCGACCTTTACAGATTTAATTGTGTAGTTAAAGGGGTTCTGAACCAGGGTTACCCCTACCCCTAAGGGGTTCGAGATCTGTTGCTAGGGGTACGAGATCTGTTGCTAGGGGTACGAGACTGCTGAATCATTGGACCAATAATATATACACTGCATTATATCGATAAAATCCAAACAAAAATTGTTTGTTATTTAAACATGAGAACATCAATTACTTTCCTGAAACACATAGCTTGCGGGGTGTAAGAACTGGGTGGTGCTTTCAAAGCGTTAACGACTAGGAATAAGGTAAAGAATCACTGGTGTAGTTTCTGTGACAGCATTCATTTAAAAAAAAGGGGCGGCCAATTTGGTAAATGTTGGTGAGTTTACATTCCTTCCTTCATTGATATAAAAAGGCAAGTATCTTATACAATTTCGCACTTGTCCACCTTGTTTCTGAAGCGCGCTGATAATTTGCATGTAGGGCACATCAGCATCAGCGAATCTCTCTTTGGCGTCGTTGAAATACGGCAAAGTGTTGAGTGATCCCGGACGATGTATGATGAGAAGCTGCAAGGATAAATAATGTCATATACATTTGAACCGAAATCGTCATACCTTGTGGCCAAGAATCATAACAGCTCAGTATAGTTTAGGGTGGGCATTCTACACAAAGCCTTCGCAAGTCAAGTCAAGTTTTGTTGGCAAAAGTTTTGTCCGCATATATGAGACTCCGATTTCATGACTCGAGTCAAATCAAGTAATTTATAAAAGCTCTTCTGACAAATGTATTTTTGCGTAACGACGTTTTGACGTCTTATTCAGGTCGTCTGCCTAAGGGTAAATAGCACGCTTAGGAGTGATATACAACACACCAGACATACACAGAAATACATTTGTCAGAAAAGCCTTCATAGATTTATACAATGCCTAGCAGCAACAGTTGATATTAAGTCATAAGTTTAGTTTATCTTAAGCAATGATGCGATTCAGGTTTGCTTGTCTTACTATTTAAAGCGGAAAACTTCACAGTAAAGGATATAAAGCTAACGAGTCACATACGATGATACGACCGTTTAACAGTCAAATAACAAACAGTGAGTTTCATTCAGATGCTTTAAGCTAAATTTACGATTGCACTCACCTTGCCAAACTCGTGTAAAGTCTTCATTACGTTTTCCAAGGTCACTTTGGGGTCATTGAAGTACTGTATTGCGTCATGGATAATAATTCGGTCGTAGGGGGCGCTGTTGTACTCCGGATTCTTGGCAGCCTGCGATTTTATGAAGTGAATATTCAAACATTTGGTTTAAGAGTTATTGCTTCGTTAGACAATCGACAACAAACAGTTGTACATCTCTTGTTTTAGTGTACTTTACAGCACATACATTTGTCGATTAATTTAAACGTAAAAAGCGAACAGAACTGCAAACCTGGGCGAAAAATTCCTCAGCTCCGACATGTGCGATCTTGAACGCGAGGAGTTTGCTTTTTTCCTTGATGTCTTTGTAATCAACCTTACCTGCAAAATATCAAAAGGCTATGACACACGTCTTTCCAAAGTTGTATCCTGAAAACTGTTTAACACGTTAACAAAACTGTCGTGCAGCGATTTTAAACTTATGAAAGTTTCTTTCAATAAGTTTAGCATAAAACTGCGTAAAACGTTTAAACGAGTTGTGATAAACTTCCACCACCCACCTGGAAACACAGCTTGAATAGGATTTGTAAGACAGAAATAATCCTCCAGTTGCTGCGCTAGAGAGCCGTGCTCCGGTCCAACGTACGCCACCCTGTGGAAAGTGTCCACTTCAAGATATTTGTGAATGTGCTGTAGACATAAACAAGTAACAAATCACCTTAAAAGGGTTTTTATTGACCAAATAAGGGTCTACCGCATAAATCTGAAGGCGAATTTGGCAAAGAAACCAAAACTGTATGCACCGTTTTTAAATTCGGCCAATATGTTTAGGTTTGTGTGATGTCTCAGTTTTATGTTTTCTATACCTGGTTCATGTTGTCCTCGTATACGTCCCCAAAGCGATAGAGTTCCTCACTTGGTAAACGTGGTGTGTAAATCCTGTCCTGGTAGCTTTCCGATATCACGCTCATGGGAAGTTGAATTCTTTCCCCAGTACCATCAGGAATGTTCTCTGCAAAGTCACAGTTTTTTTCTGGTCACATTTGATTTGTGATCGGTTCGAAAGAACTCATTTGCAAAGATCTAAGCCTAATTGGGAAAAGTGAAAGGGCCTAAAACCAGAACTCAGCAGTCAAAATCACCATAAATTACATCACTTTGTTACTAAAGCCTAAATAACTTACTAAAGCCTTGCTTAGTGCAGTAAAACCAGCAACTAATTGTTAGGCAAGAGGTTTTAGATTAGAAAGTTACATATTCAGAAACAGAAGCGAAAATCCTTGTCGGAGAAATCCAAAAAAGCTTTTGTAAACAAGCGATCACTTTAAGGCCCACTTGAAAACAGAACTTGAGTACTGTTACCAAATAAACATCATTTTTTCCACCTGACTTTGGCTACCAAACCTAACAATAAGTTTTTCACTCACATTTTTGAAAAACAGCATTTGGTTGGTTGATAGTAAGGTGGACAAGATTTAGCAACGCTATAGTATAAACTTGCCACTTACGTTTAGCCTTGTGTGACCTGCGAGATATATTTTCCCTTCTTTCCGCCATTTCTTTAGCCTTTCGATGCATTTTGGGGACAAAGTAATCAGCTTCTACCTTGACGGACAAAGTTGGCCTATGCTTGATAATGCGAGGAGCGTCCAGTCTTATAGTGGCTTTGTGAGGTTGCTGTGACACCCGAGACTGGCTTCCATTTATGGCACCTTCAGCTTTACTGTGGCATTGCCTGTCAATATTTATCTTTCCCGATTCTTTATGACGCATATTCGACAACTTGGGCCTTTCTTTTCCAAGCTCACTGCGTGGGGCCTGTGATAATGAATGTAGCGCGAGGGATTAGTAAAAGTTTCAACAAATATTATAAGAATGGAATGTTAACCAAGCCACAGAGGTTTAAAGTGGCTAACTCGCTTCGTATGACGTGCGTGAATCATGTAAGAGTAAAACATACTAACCAACCAACATTATAACGTCTTCCATCTTAATGTTTTACTGCAGTTTATTTTAGACAACAAACTGTTTAGGTTTTTTCAGTCTTAGCATTCGAAATTTAAACCTACCGATTGGTTGCTTTTATATGGCTTTGCTTCTTTCTTAGCAGGTTTTTGATCACAATCATCTAACTCGGGAACTTCGGTTGAAAACAATCGCCCGACAAACGGTTTGACTTGCCATTGTTCGTGCATAGATTTGGGTCTGGTTTCGTCAACAAAACTCACAGACGGGCGAATACTGTCGCCACTGTAGGACCCTTCGGAATCTGAACGCCTTGGTTGGGGCGTTGGGCTTTTAGATTTTGGTTTCACGTGTTTAGTTTTGTGCTTCATATTGTTTGCTTCACAATTATTCTACTGATTAAAAAAAATAACAGAAACAATAAATATAAAGGTGAAATACCTGGTAATTTCCCTGTAACTGCTGACAGGCTGTAAACTGCTGGTAAACTGTAGCAAGCCTTGTACATCAGTGAAATAAAGCACTTGATTATGGTATCGCTCACATAGTCTTGCTTTGTTCTACAGCGCCCTAAAATAGTTATTTTTCTTGCCATTTTTGCACTTTATGTGGTTATATTGAATCTGTAATCCTGATAACTGACGTCTTGTAAAGAAAACTGTATACTTGACAATAGACAATGAAACCAAACAAAACAGCGTTTGAGAATCGAACCAAAGGCGCTTGGTAGTAATCAGCGTGGGCGCTTTGCATTCTTCCTGCGGACGAACTTAACAGTTATGCAGAAACTCTCCTGCAAACTCGGGTTCTGCTCGTTCTTTGCAAGCCTGGGCTAGAGAAGTAAAGTAGATTTTGTTGTCTCACCTGTAGCTAGTTTTGTAACTGTTTGAACAAGCGTTGATACTTTGAAGGATGCCAAACCCTTGTCGAGAATTCAGTGACAACAACATCGTACGAATCCTTGCGGCTTTAAAGCCAGCAACGTAACCCGCGCCTGGCATTGTTTGGAACAGATTTTGTTGCTACATTCTATTGTCTCTTTGTGTGTACAACGCTATTATGTTCCCGCCTTTACCAAAACGTCATTCTTCATAAAATTTCTAGGCGCATTTCATAAAATGATAAATTGAAATGGATTTTATGTTGTTAAAACAAGTTATTTTTAATTAAAGATGATAGAAACAATTAAACCACAAATTAAAAAAGATTTCTGACCCTGTAGTAACAAAGTTTGACAAAAATGCGATAAAGCCGCGGTTTATTTTGTCATCGGCTGCATATATATGCTGGAGCATTAATACATGATGTTTTGCGACAAGGCAGCTGTAGAGACAAGTGCTTTGTGTCAAGAACACCTCCTATGATACCGAATGATCCAGTAAGCGCTTGTACAGAATTGGCCTATAAACACTGGCGCTAATAACAATGCATGGGACATGATAATAAAGTGCAAGTACATCACCCGACGCATAAGGAACAGAGATCCAACTATTTACCAAAGCTTTTCACTTGCGGGACTCCAGAATAGTATTTTGTCACATTTGGCTTTAGCGACTACTGATGAAGCTTGCGTACCAATTTATCGCTACAATCAAACCGAATGCAGCGATTAAATATAATATGCTTTAGTGTAGGCAATACCAACTCCATTTCCTCTTTACCCCTCTCCACTGGTGGAGGGGTGAGTTATCTTGATTGCTGGTGCCTGATGTAAAGGATGTTGTGTAACCTGGTCAATGAACACAATTTTGTGTTTAACTTGCTTAACCACAAAGCCCTACCGAAGCAGCATCTTGAATTATTCGTGTTTTATCCAAAAACTAAGGTGTAGGTCTAAATACCT
The DNA here is from genome assembly GCA_008931825.1 of Phallusia fumigata. Lineage (NCBI taxonomy): Eukaryota > Metazoa > Chordata > Ascidiacea > Phlebobranchia > Ascidiidae > Phallusia > Phallusia fumigata. The sequence continues at coordinate 15,039 of QXVZ01034576.1, forward strand.
GGCATGTACTCATGGTAAACAGATTACTAAGGTATAATGCTGTTGTTTGACACATAGAACGTCAAATAGTGTCCGACAGGTGTTGTAGATGTACAAGACAGACAATGCTTGGAAATTACTATTTCAAAATATTACACAAAATTGGGAGCCGATAAGATCACACCCACCAATTTTTTCTTCGGGGTCGATTGAAGTTGCTCCGCGGTAAAATGACCCATCGAAATCCCGTCTTCGGCGGAAACAAACTCCGAACTGGCCGACGGCAAACGCCCGGAGCGCTTGGACCCTTGTTCCGTCTCAATTTCGGATCGTGCATCGGTTATATCGCCCGAGCTGAACGAGTGACGTAGACGGCGGTGCTGCTCGTCTGGCTGCGGGATTTCAACGCTTGTTTCCGGGCGGGGAAAGATCACCGACATCGCCGGCAAGATTCGGGTTTCGATTTTGCGAAACAAGTCTTGGGCTACCCCGAACTTGATGAAAACGTGAGACAATGTTAGCGTTTACGTTACAATGTATTTTCTAAGAAACACAAGATACGGACTTCGAAAGTAGCTTAATTAAAAATATAACTGCCAGAGAACTTGTAAAAAGTGAATACGTTTCTTCGCAAACGTTTTGACAATCGCTGTTGTCATCATCAGTGCATAACGAAGCGAAGCCTAAAACGGTGGGTTTAACACACACGTGAGGTTTTAAAATAAAANAGTTTTGTGCTTCATATTGTTTGCTTCACAAATATTCTACGGATTTTAAAAAAAATAACAGAAACAATAAATGTAAAGGTGAAATACCTGGTAATTTCCCTTGTAACTGCTGACAGGCTGTAAACTGCTGGTAAACTGTAGCAAGCCTTGTACATCAGTGAAATAAAGCACTTGATTATGGTATCACTCACATAATCTTGCTTTGTTCTACAGCGCCCTAAAACAGTTATTTTTCTTGCTATTTTTGCACTTTATGTAGTTATATTGAATCTGTAATCCTGATAACTGACGTCTTGTAAAGAAAACTGTATACTTGACAATAGACAATGAAAACAAACAAAACAGCGTTTGAGAATCGAACCAAAAGCGCTTGGTAGTAATCAGCGTGGGCGCTTTGCATTCTGCCTGCGGACGAACTTAACAGTTATGCAGAAACTCTCCTGTAAACTCGGGTTCTGCTCGTTCTTTGCAAACCTGGGCTAGAGAAGCAAAGTAGATCTTGTTGTCTCACCTGTAGCTGGCTTTGTAACTGCTTAACAAGCTTTGATACTTTGAAGGATGCCAATAGCTTGTCGAGAATTCAATGACAACAACATCGTACGATTCCTTGCGGCTTTAAAGACAGCAACGTAACCCGCGCCTGGCATTGTTTGGAACAGATTTTGTTGCTACATTCTATTGTCTCTTTGTGTGTACAACGCTATTGTGTTCCCGCCTTTACCAAAACGTCATTCTTGATAAAATTTCTCGGCGCGTTTCATAAAATGATAAATTGAAATGGATTTTATGTTGTTAAAACAAGTTATTTTTAATTAAACATGATAGTAACAATTAAACCACAAATTAAAAAAGGTTTCTGACCCTGTAGTAACCAACTTTGACAAAAATGCGATAAAGCCGCGGTTTATTTTGTCATCGGCTACATATATATGCTGGAGCATAAATACATGATGTTTTGCGACAAGGCAGCTGTAGAGACAAGTGCTTTGTGTCAAGAACACCTCCTATGATACCGAATGATCCAGTAAGCGCTTGTACGGAATTTGCCTATAAACACTGGCGCTAATAACAATGCATGGGACATGATAATAAAGTGCAAGTACATCACCCGACGCATTAGGAACAGAGATCCAACTATTTACCAAAACTTTTCACTTGCGGGACTCCAGAATAGTATTTTGTCACATTTGGCTTTAGCGACTACTGATGAAGCTTGCGTACCAATTTATCGCTACAATCAAACCGAATGCAGCGATTAAATATAATATGCTTTAGTGTAGGCAATACCAACTCCATTTCCTCTTTACCCCTCTCCACTGGTGGAGGGGTGAGTTATCTTGATTGCTGGTGCCTGATGTAAAGGATGTTGTGTTACCTGGTAATTGACACAATTTGGTGTTTAACTTGCTTTGTATAGCTAACTATCTTGTCCTTTGTGTTTTGCAAAACCGCAAAGCCCTACCGAAGTAGCATCTTGAATTATTCGTGTTTTATCCAAAAACTACGGTGTAGGTCTAATTACCTGGCATGTACTCATGGTAAACAGATTACTAAGGTATAATGCTGAAAATATTACACAAAATTGGGAGCTGATAAGATCACACCCACCAATTTTTTCTTCGGGGTCGATTGAAGTTGCTCCGCGGTAAAATGACCCATCGAAATCCCGTCTTCGGCGGAAACAAACTCCGAACTGGCCGACGGCAAACGCCCGGAGCGCTTGGACACTTGTTCCGTCTCAATTTCGGATCTTGCATCGGTTATATCGCCCGAGCTGAACGAGTGACGTAGACGGCGGTGCTGCTCGTCCGGCTGCGGGATTTCAACGCTTGTTTCCGGGCGGGGAAAGATCACCGACATCGCCGGCAAGATTCGGGTTTCGATTTTGCGAAACAAGTCTTGGGCGACCCCGAACTTAATGAAAACGTGTGACAATGTTAGCGTTTGCATTACAAAGTATTTACTAGGAAACACAAGATACGGACTTGAAAAAGAACCTAACTAAAAATATAACTGCCAGAGAACTTGTATGTAGTGAATGCGTTTTTTCGCAAACGTTTCGACAATCGCTGTCGTCATCATCAGTGCATAATGAAGCGAAGCCTAAACGGTCGGTTTAAAAATAAAAACGCGACCCAAGTGATGACACCATGAAGAAACGG
>QXVZ01034578.1:0-13895 GCA_008931825.1 Phallusia fumigata
TTTTGCACCTTGATGTTGTTACCAATTATTGTCACATTGAATGCACAGCTGAGCATTAGCCAAAAGGAGAAACAAACGTCGTTGTATCGGGGCTGTTGTGTCTGTGAATGCCACTCAGATTAACATGAAGTGCAGACGAATTGCGTTCTGTGCTAACAAATGATTTACTTTTGTTTTGTAAAACATTTTGGCATTTTACTTTGCCATGTTTGATTTTGGGCTTAGAAGTATCCAAATGTACTTCATTTGATTTGTTGCAGTGCAGCAGACTAACCTCGTATGGTCGGTGCCAAGCATGAAACTTTAAGCCATACCGAACTTTTAGTAAATTTTCATTTTTTTTAAATCATTCCTTTCCAAAATAGGTAAAATTCCCATTACATTTATGTTTTCCAGAAATTCCCCCTGTTTGCTCGCAATATGAAGGTCCGCATAATATGACCTGTTTAATTGCTGTGTGGGAGCTGGTGGGATGCTTACCTGGGGGGGACAAATACCCCCCCAAATTGCTTGCATCAGACATCACCTCCCTGTCAGGATACCCATACCGGTGAGGAAGCACTTGGTAGAATAACATTCTGTTGCAAATATATACCAATATTTTAATGGATTGTTCACAGTCTTTGTCAATTTTACTATTTGTCAACATAAAGTCTTTGTGGCCTTTTGATATACACTGAGACAGTAGGTCCAAAACCCATAGGTCTTAGCTAGTTGTAATAAAGGTGTAAATTTAATAAAAATTATTGTAGTTATCAATGAATTTACTGAGGCATACACGCCAACGGTTTATTTCAAACATGATGTATGTTGACTTTAAAATGTTTTGAATTAAACATTAGGGTATATATATTTTTAGACTTGATCTTTAGTTGTGTCTGCTATTAATAAATTCGTTTCATTGGAAATTTCTTGACGACAACTGTTGTTATGCATAATGTCAAAAAACCTCCAAATCATGCATTACATAAATAAGCAAAAAATATAAAGTGTAAAACACATGTACCTGTTGTTGCTACTTTGTAAACAGAAATCTGTATGTGTGCTGACAAAATTCCTTTCCAGGGATTTATATAGCTACATGGATGCGATAAAAAAAAGTGCAGACTTGGGAAATTTTGCAAACCAAGTCAACTGCTTTGGCAAAGGTAACTCAATCTACCAAAGCATCTTATACCTCTGTATTAAGTTGGTTTATTTAATTAGGTTTGCCACCTGAGTGTCCGACTTTTCTTGGTCCTCATGATATGGAATGTTTAAAAGCTGTTTGGACTGACGTCGGTTGCCTTCCAGAGGGCAACGAATTCCCTCCGAAGCTTTCAGGTTCCAAAATTGCATCTTTATCTTCGCTTAATTACATGTAGGTATTGTTTCATGTTGGGATTTGGAAACAAGCAAATTGCTATAGCTGTATGATACAAAATAGTCACAGAAAGAAAAGGAGTTTAACTGCAAGCTTTTTAAGATGAGTTTCAGAAATGACCCAATACTGAAATATTGTCAAAAGATTACAAGTGTTTTTCTGCTGCATATTTGACCCATTATGTTTTATGTAAAACGTTGAATTGGCAGAGGCTTTATTGAATGCCAACTCAGTGCTGGTGTTAACACAAATATAACATTTAACAAAGCGTATTGAACAGCTTTTGCTATACTGCTGGCACCAACTATTTGGATACACCCATTAAAACTGTTGTAAGATTATTGAGATTGGTTTTACTGTCATTGAGGAGCAATTAGGTGATTAAAACAGTACTTTTTCACCAATATTTAGAATTGTGGCTCATGCAAAACTTTGGGCTTTTAAAATTTTTTAATTATTCATTAAAAAAAGATAAGAAAACCTAAAAAACATGTGATTATTTTCGTTTATTATTACGGTCGTCTTGTTTATATTTTTCTTGCAGTGATTTGTATGCATCAATGGAGCTGGTGAGAACTCGTGCCGACACAAACAACTCAAATGAACAACTTAACTGTTTCGGAATCGGTAGGTTTTTTTTGTGAAAAATGCAAATTTAAATCTAAAGAAAAGTTTTTAATGAGAAGATACAATCCAGTACTTGTGTGAAAAACATTTTCAACTTTTTAACAAAAGTTACTGTCATCATCAGATATGTTTGTCGAAGCATAGAAAATGTTTTACACACAAGTATGAATTGTGTACCTAAGAAAAGTTTTCATCCAAAAAACTGGACACAACCACAGTTGAATGTTTCGTTGTTAAAATTTGTGCCTCATAATTGGGAAATTTGCCACAAATATTTTTGTTTTGCAGCATTTGATTGTTTTAGTTAAAGAGAACGTGTATGTAGTGAATAAGTTTTATTGCAATGTTTCAACAATCGCTGTTGTCATCATCAGTTGTTANATTTTTGTTTTGCAGCATTTGATTGTTTTAATTAAAGAGAACGTGTATGTAGTGAATACGTTTTATTGCAATGTTTCAACAATCGCTGTTGTCATCATCAGTCGAAGTTTTTGTTTGGTTTTCAACCAAACTGTTGGTAATATTTACGCTTCTAATTAATAGTAATAGCATTACAAATGTTTGAACTGTTATAAAACAATTTTTCTGTCCCAGATATGCCTGACAGTTGCCCAACATATTACGGCCCTCACACTGTACCTTGCATGGAGGTTGTGTGGGATCTTGCTGGATGTTTGCCGGCAGGTGAAGAGTTTCCTAGCAAACTTTCAAGTCCTCAAATTGTCGCTTTGGAATCGCTCACTTATAGGTTGGTTTGCTCACTAAACCCTTCATGTTAAATCAGCCTTTTTGCAGATAAATATAAAAATAACGCAACAATACTTTGTGTTTAAAAACTTTTCTAGGTTATATTTTTTTGGAAACAGAGTGATTTTTCCAATTGCCTCAACAACTGTCTCAATCTTAGCAAACTTAACCTCCCAGCTGTAAAACAAAATCACATGTTTGTACTTGTAGTTTTTTTGCCCACTGGGTGACCCTGAATTTAGTGATCTATAAATAACCACAGAGTAACCTCATCCAAGTAAGCCTTTGTGGCTTGCTGTTTGCTTGAACCAAATGTCTGAGTATTAAACCAGATTTTACTTCATGGCTCAACCTGGCTTTATCACTTAAAAAATTCCGAAATGACTGCTGTCTCTTCATTGGTGCTCAGATGAAGTTGCTTCTAAGACCTAAAACTGACTTGCCTGTTTTGTTGTGACCTTTTGCTTGGTGTAGCTTCACATTTAGATATCCAATACACACCAGCTCTGTGCTTGGACAAGCTTTAAGCCACACTGTCTCCTTTAATAATAAGACCCTGAGTTATTTTAATCAATTCCACCTATTTCTTAAATCAGTGTCCATGCGTGAGTTGAATCACTTTTTGCTCTGGTCTGTAGGGACTTGTACAGTGCGTTCGAAACCATAAGAACTGAAGCAGATAACGGGTCAAATACACAACAGAAAAACTGCTTTGGTGTTGGTAAGTATTCATCTTGTTTTACTTTACAAGAGACTGTTTTATCCTGTTTTGATAACTGTTGGATAAATAGATCTATCACTGCTGACCTCGGCAAAAAGTAATCACTATGAAAGTTATTTGTTTTTGTGTATCTCTTTAATAGGAAGTATAATTTTATTTTTGAACAGCAGCCAAGAATTTGGAATAATGTGTTCATGGACATTGTGGCAACCATTTTGCCATGTTTGTAACGAACCCTAATTCCACTACATGGACTCACTCTCTTGACACCATTAATTACCACTCATCCAACTCCTAGTAGAATTCATACTTGCTTACCAGTTTAAAATTGTTTACTTAAGCTCAATAAACTCAATTCCCAAAGTTGTAATAGGCAACAGAAACAATATGTTCATAAGTTCATAACAATACATTTTTGCCAGAGAAATTGGTCACAGTGGTATGAATGTTGCCAAAAACAGAAAAAATACTTAAAAACTTGTGGTTCCACAATTCTGTTCTTTTCATAGACTTGCCTGCTGAATGTCCTTTATACTTTGGTTCTCTTGATGTTGATTGCATGAAAGTAGTTTGGGCAAAAGTTGGATGTTTACCAGAAGGTAACCAGTACCCTGACAAGCTTTCCTCATCTGAGTTCGCCGCTTGGGCTGCCTTAAATTATGGGTAAATCTGTGATCAAGCTTTGAAGTTTTGTATTTGTTGACTGAACAAAATGTTTTCTTTCATGCAAAATAGTTTCAATCCAAAAACGCTCAATATCAGTCAGCTGACAGCAAACAAAGAATTCAATTCAAAGCATTCACCAGGACATTTAACCAAAACCTTTTACACCCAATTAAGTTGTAACAAGTTTTTCAACCAGGGGAATTTTGTTTAAAATGTTATTGCATAATTATTGTAAGAACTTAGCCATTGTTATTAATATACTGTTGTAAACATACTGTTTATTAACTAAATTTCCAATGAGGGAATTTTAATGTTAACCATTGCTTAAAGGAGTCCATAGGTTAAAAAAAGTATTAAGCATTCGTGTTTGAGCAATTGAAACCCACCCTCTTTATCCAACACGGGTGGTTAGTCTTAGGGCCCCCCTGACTGGTCCCACCAACGTTCCCCCTCCAGTCTCACCCGCACCAAACTCACCCTCTGATGTGAGTCCCCGCCACATAATGCCTTGTAATGATGGTGTAGCTGCAGCGCGTTCAGCCTTGATCCACCAATTGTGCTCTTCACTTTTTCATGCTTCATAACGTCCTAACATTTCTTTCACCAAGCGAAATAAACTCAACTCAACTCCGGTATAAACTATGGTCAGTGCTTGCAGTTTCACCCGAACCTTTCAAAGGCCGCTACCCTTAGGCCGAGTTTTTTTTTATTACTGCTAGGCTATGGTATTTTTTAAAAACTGCTTGAGTGAATTAATTTTAAACCCCTTTGGTTCAAACATTGTGGTGTACACCTGTGACATATTTGCTAATAGTCAATACTTGCCTTTACAGTTAATAATTGTTCTTTTTTGTTGTCAGTGAATTGGTAGACACAATGACCACGATTCGAACAGAGGCTGATGTTGGCAACAGCTTACAGCAAGTTAATTGCTTCGGAATTGGTAAGGTCTTCTTTCATCTGGTAAAAAAATGCCACAATTTTGAAAACAACAATTTCTTGCTTTTAACTGGATTTTCAGTGGAATGTTTCTGCCAAATTGGATTTTTTATTAAGATTCTGATTTTTCCTAATAAACTTAAAGTAGCTGAATTTAAAACCACTGCCAGATAGCTTGTACACAGTAAATACATTGCAGTGCAATAATTTGAAAATTGCTGTGATCATCATCCGTGCTTTTTTAACTTTTCTGTTAAGGTTTTAGTTTACCTGTATGATCACGCCAATTAGGCTGTGCACCTTTTCAAAAAATGTTTTTTCGAAAAAGCTTCTGACACCTGTTTTTTGCACACAGATTTGCCTGATGAATGTAAGACATACAACGGTCCACATTTATTAGAATGCATGAAAAAAGTTTGGGCTTTAGTTGGTTGTTTGCCAGAGGGGACTGAATTTCCTGCAAAACTTTCGGGTCCTCAATTTGCAGCCCTGGAATCACTCAGTTACAGGTGGGATCAACGTTTGTTTAACTTCCAATTCGTTTGTTTGGAAACTTTCAGGTTGTTTGCACCATTTATCTTAATTGGCTTGAAATACCTATCAATTCCATTTGTTATATTGCAGTACGCCCAGGCCTGCAAGAGACGTTATAACAACACCTGAATGCATCATGATAATTTTTTGTTGGATTTTTGGACTTTGGTGACTTCAATATGAGTCAACCACTTGGTTTGACGGGGTTGAAGTATTGCCCGTAAGTTTTTTACTCAGGGAAACACAAGCGGCTGAAACAGGATTAGAACCCACAACCCTGTCAGCTCACTCTGCGAGCGTGGCAACCTTTTAAACTGCTGTCCATTAGCTGCACGGGCCAAAGTTTATTCTATAGGACAGTAGCCCTGGACTTTAGTTCAAAAATTGATAGGTAATAGCAGTAGTGGGCAAACATTTAAGCTCACAGGCCACATTTGTTTAAAATTGAGCAGCGGGCTGTGTGGGAATGGACGAGAGCACACTTGAAGTCCCAGGCAAATGGGCATGAGAAATATGGTTTGGGTTAATGTACTAATTTGTAACAAAACAAATTTCCTATTGGTGCAAGTTTTCTTGTGATTTTTTTATTTTTATGTGACCACATATTTGCCAGGTGTCTGTTATTTATGTCTTTTGTTTGCAGAGACCTACACACAGATTTTGAAACAATCAGGACAGAAGCAGATTCTGGTGACTTGGCCCAACAGCAAAGGTGTTTCGGAACTAGTGAGTCTTAAGTTTATTTCAAAATACTTCTGAGCCAACAATTATATTAAATTGTTTTTTTCAGCATTGCCAGTCACTTGTAACAAATATTTTGGTCCCCATTCCATGGATTGTTTAAAGACTGTGTGGAGCAATGTTGGATGTTTACCAAAGGGACACGAGTTTCCTGAAAATCTCACATTATCTCAAGTTAATACGCTTTCTATGTTATCATATGGGTAAGTTTTACCAACTTAATTATGCAGCAATTCAAGCTATATCTGATTGTACGTTTGATTTCTCCGCAAACCAAACACCATCTGGATATGTTTTGCTTTATTGTACGACACCCTTGAAAATCAAAATAATGCTCCAGGCAATAAGTTTGCAACTTTATTGCAACCATGTTGAAAAACATTGCCAAGACAAGATTAGAACCCACAACCTTGCAAACAAAAGTTTGTTGCACTAACAGCGTAGTTATCAATTAGTGCATCGCAGGATCCTGGAGCATTGTTTTGGTTTTCCAACGGTGTCGTACAATAATTCTGGTTCAAATTGCTTTTGTATCATTAGATACAAATCTGATAATAAGGTACTCTACTAAATTATATTGCTGGTGCATCAGAAATCCAACCAACTTATTCAAAGCCAATGCACCCAAAAACTTTGAGAAACACTGCAATAACCATCAGTTACCCTAGCAGTTGTGCAGAAACGCTTTACAAAAATATTTAAAACATTGCTAGCAAAACGTTTGCCTATGACATCTGTGACCTTTATTCAGACTGTGGTGGTCTCTACCATGCAGCAATGTGACGGGTTGTTGTTTTATGCAGGGAACTGGAGGCCCATATGGAAACTATAAAATCAGATGCTGATGGGGGAATGGACTCAGCCCAACTTAAATGCTTTGGAATAGGTAGAAAAGTTGTTACAGTATTAACCTGTAGATACAGTCAATATTATGACTATGAGAAAGAGTGTAATTTTGCATATTTTGGCCTAGTATATATGTTGTGTATTTGTGTTGGTGATAAACCAAAATAAGACAAGCAATATTCGTTGCATATTTTATGTACTTAAATTTCTATGTCCTTAAATTTTCCGGTTGTTGGACATTGTGTAAGGCAGTAGTTCTAAAACTTTTTATTATCGTTGCTACTTAAGAAGAACCTGATGGGTTTCAATTACCTTCCTTTTAAAAAATAGCAAACTACAGCTTGACATCATAGAAGAAGTTAAGTAAAACACAGCAACAAATCAACCCACACACGAAACTATATGTTTTACAACTTTACTCCCTGAAAATTTATTTTTACAAGTTTTGTCTTTTTTCATTCAGTTTGAAAGTGTTACTGCCAGACATTTTACCAGAAGCTAAGCTTTTTCGCAGTCAAATTTGTTTTTTTGTGATAAACGCTTCTCATATATGCAGTTTTTGTCATTTTTAACCAGCCTAAAAATTTCACAAACAAGTTATCCAATCATCTTTGGTCAAACCTATGTAAAACTAACATAATTATTTTTTATTTGCCAAAACTTTTTGCAGCTTTACCCACTGAGTGTCCAACCTACTTTGGAACCCATTCTACTCCATGCTTAAACGCTATCTGGGGACTTGTGGGGTGTTTATCGACGGGGAAAGAATTTCCCGGTGCATTGCCAACTGCAACAGTTAATGCCCTTGCTGCACTGAACTACAGGTTATATTGTCAGAAAATTTGCTTTTAATGAGAACATTGTATTGTAAATGTTTTAAGAATCGCTGTTGTCATCATCAGTGCATAATGATGAGAAGTTCTCTGGCAGTTATGTTTTTAATTAGGCTACTTCATGTTCGTGTCACGTTTTTCTAGCTAACATTGTGTTTTACTTCATAATTTTTAACTCTGGGTTTCTGACTGGTAAAGAGACGAACGTTTTTTCACCTGTAATACAGATCACTTTACAATGAATTTGAGACAGTTAAGACAGAAGCAGATGGTGGTGATTTGCTCCAACAAGAAAACTGCTTTGGTTCAGGTAAGTCGAAGCATTATAAATCAGCCGTTACTTCTTGGTCATAAACTCAAATAAAAAAATTGTCTCATGGAACTAGTGGTGCACCGAATCGCGCAAATTAGGTTCGGACCGAAACCGAATATTCGGCAGTTTTTGCTGAATAAATTCGGCCGAATCAACCGAATCATTTGTGACATCACGCGAACCTGTACGTTACGCTTTTGAAAGAATCATATGAGTTTTGTGGCCATGCAAACAGTCGTGCTACAACAGGATAGTTGTGTAATTGTGTTGCAGTATTATCTTAGTTCTGTGGGTTTTAATGTTGCCTTAGCCATCTTTGCCAACTTCCCAATGAATTACTGATCTTTTGGTGGGAGTGGACTAAACGATAATCCTTTATTAAAAACTGGTTGACTCAATAAACAAGTGTATGGCGTTAGCAGTCATAAATGCCATAACTTACAGCAGCAAAAATATCCTATTTTAACAGTTTTGTCCCTTAAATGAACAATCATCGTTGTTGCATCTTTTGTTTTAGGCCTATTAGTTACAGCGCAGTTCGCCAGATTGTGTGGTACGTAATTAGACGAAAAAGACACGTGTTGCGCATAAATACAACTACGTTTTGGGTAATGACAAATATCACTAAGGCCCGGACGCTTGGTGTTTTAAAACGTTATTTTCTGTGTGCGTTAAAGTTCGGTTTTGGCGGAATCATAGCAAATTATTCAGCCGAAACCGAATCTTTGTCAATATCGCTGATTTGGCCGAATAAATTCGGCAAACCGAAGCTTCGGTACATCACTACATGGAACTACAATGAAGCAGATGGCTCGGTGGTGGACTTAATGTAAACATAACACGCTCAGGTGTTATTCCGCCTGACGTGTATCAAAAAATAAAGTATGACAGTTGCTTAAAGACTTTGTGGTAATAAATGAAAAGACATGTAAAGAGTCAAGGCATCACTGTTTATTGAACTTTCCTGTCGAAGCTTACCTGTAATTTTTAGGCACCCGTGAAAAATGTTGTGATGACTGGTCATAAATTACATGTTTCTTATGTATTGCAGCATTGCCTTCCACTTGTCAGCTGTATAGTGGTCCCCATTCAGAAGAATGTCTAAAAACTGTGTGGACTTCTGTTGGATGTTTACCAGAGGGTGATGAGTATCCTCCCAAACTTTCGGCTGCCCAGAGTGCTGCTCTTTCCACATTACCATATCCGTCAGTAAATTTTTATTTATTGTGTTGGGGGCGAAAAACTGCTACTATCAAGTCTGCCTTATTTGTTGTTTTATTGTGTTGTTGATTTTTTTAAAACTTTTTTAAAGCAGTATCGCTTGAGTTATTTACTTAGGAGTTTGTAATGAAATTCGGACGCACAAACTTGGCAACCAGTACAGAAAATATTTGATATTAAAACTGGCCAATCAAAAATGAAACAGATGAACTATTTCTGACATTAAAATGTCTATTTTTATTATTTGCATGAAAACACATCCAAATGTATTTTTTCATTGTTTTGTACAGAACTTTGGAGAGTCACATGGAAAATATAAAAACTGATGCCGATGGTGGAGATAGTTCTGCTCAACTGAAGTGTTTTGGGATAGGTGCAAGTTGTTTGTGATTAAAAACATTTAATCTGTCATTTTTCTGCTAAATAATTGTTGTTTAACAACAAGGTTAAGATGCTGCTGGCTTAAGCAAAAAGCTCCTTTCAATCATGTGGAAGCGGTTAATCATTTCTGACATCTGGCCTGAAGCTATAAAGACATCGATAAATACTTGCTCGTATAAAAATCATTGTACACCTGCATGACAGGAAGAAGTATTAAAGAAAGCCTACAACATCAGAACAGAAAAGTCTAAATGCTTGGTCAATCAAACTTTTAATTAGAAGCTCGCTTTTGCCAGCCAATGCAACTAAAATGTTCACAGCGAAATGGTTTAGGTTTTCTTTTGTTGTAACGCCATGTTTTGTTGCAGATTTACCAGACGCTTGCAAACAATATTACGGTTCGCATTCAGACGAATGTCTGGCAAAGGCTTGGAAACTCACCGGGTGTCTACCTGAGGGGGATGGATTTCCAGACAAACTGAGTACGCCGCAGAAAAATTCTCTTGCTTCAATAGACTTCAGGTAGACAGATTTATTACAACCTGTCACATTGTGAACTTAGTTAACATAAACCAAAGGTGGGCAATCTGCGGCTTGCTGGCATGTTTTTTGTGGCTCTTCTAGCTAAATAGTAATATCCCAAATTGATAGAGAATTGTTACTGAAAATTTTGTTTCATGCTTCAATGGAGTTATACCTACTGTGATATAACAAGTCAAATTAACTCTTGGAAGAATTAATTCACACAGTTTTAACGACAGATTGTCCACATTTTATTAGCAAACACCTTATATTGATAAATATTGTGTTTGTATTGTTTAGATAGTTGTTGTTTATTGTGTCTGAATTGACACCACTGTACAAACTGATTTTTCGGCTCGCTGGTGTTTAGTCCACAAGTGACTCTTCCATTGAACCAGTTTGCCCACCCCTGATATAAAGCATTTGTAGACAGGAAAGTGCTAATGCTTGATCTAAATATTGCATTTGTATAATTCGTTGTTAATTACTAAACTTCAAATACTGCACACATCGGTTAATGTGGATTTGCTCAATGCTGTTTTTCATTTAATCCACATAAAATTTGATGTGCAAATAATTTCTAATGTTTTCCTCCACAATATGCTTCGGTTAATCTGGATCTTCACCTAATCCGGATAAAAGTTGTTGTTTAATATTTCCTTATTCGGATTTTTCACTTTACAATGGCAATTTTGCGCACTGAATCATGTGCAGTAACATGTTTATTTGTAACAACTGCGTACTGTTGAAAGTTAACAATCCAACCACTTGGCTGACTAACTGCCAAGGCACCAGATCTGTTGAGGCATTGTGGGTTTAGCCCTGTTGCTACTAAAAGCTTGTTGAATGTGATTTCTGAAAGCTAAAATGTAACTATTTGCTTGTAATGGTACCTTTTTAAACTATTCTTTTCAGATCATTGGGTAATACAATAAATACAACAAAAACTGATGCAGATTCTGGAGATCCAGCTGCGCAACAGGATTGTTACGGCTTTGGTAAAATTGTTGTTACAACGCAGTTTTTTTTAACAGTTGCCAGAACCTTGCATTAAGATGTTAGCTTGAATTGACGGGTTAAGGTTTTGTCTTGATATATTTTGATACAAGTCACTAAATGTCCAGAGATCAAAATTTCTTTCTGTTTGTATTTTTTCCTGGTTCAGACCTGCAATTCAAATTTTTTGAAAGTTTAGAAAAAGTATACTAGACTATGTTCTGTGGACAATGTTGATATGATTTATCAATTGAATTGTCCATGATATATTGGGCTTGCACCAGACATGCAGGCATTTAAACACAAGGATCTGTCAAATTTGGCAGAAAAAGGGTTTTTATATTGATTATAACATTAGCTTAACTAATAACTAAACTTTGATGACAATTTTGGCCAATTTTATTAGTTTTGCCGGGATCCTGCCCAAAGTTCTATGGACCTCATAACAGGGATTGTTTGAAAGAGGTATGGGGCTTGGTTGGATGTTTGCCGGAGGGCGAGGGATTTCCGGACAAACTCCTAGCCCCAGAAGTGGCTGCATATGCTTCTCTTAACTACAGGTAGCACACAATATCTGCACCTTTTTTCGCTTGCTTTAAATCTTCATGTTTTGTTTCAGNGGATTGTTTGAAAGAGGTATGGGGCTTGGTTGGATGTTTGCCGGAGGGCGAGGGATTTCCGGACAAACTCCTAGCCCCAGAAGTGGCTGCATATGCTTCTCTTAACTACAGGTAGCACACAATATCTGCACCTTTTTTCGCTTGCTTTAAATCTTCATGTTTTGTTTCAGTGAACTGTTAAAAAACATGGAAATAATTAAGAATGAATCGGATGTTGGTGATCCCTCTCAGCAACTGAACTGTTTTGGCATAGGTAGAATGTTTTTCTTTGTGCTTATCTAAAAATTGGCTAAACTTCCTTTATTGAGAAGAGATCAAGAGGAAAGTTTTCTTCAGCATTTTTTAAAAAGATTTAATTTTTTCAATTCATAGACAAATAAAAAAAAATATTTTTTTGATGTACATATAATCGTTTGCATTAACTTGCCAATTTTGTGCGTGTTATTGTTAAAAAATCCTAATGATATATCAGTGTTTTTTTTTAGGGTGAAAAAGTGCGTGTATAGCAAAGTGAGTAAGTGTATAGCATAGAATTTTTGTGTCTCAGATTTACCTGATACCTGTCCCAAATACTATGGTCCTCATTCAAAAGAATGCTTGAAAACGGTCTGGGAGTTGGTGGGATGTTTGCCCGAGGGACAGGACCACCCGGATAAACTCCATGGATCTGAAATTTCAACCTTAGCAGCATTATCATACGCGTTAGTTACCACAGCAGTGTAGCAAATATATACCAGATTTATTTGTTTTTTAATTTTTAGTGCATTAAAAGCTCAATTTAACTCAACAAAGACAGCTGCTGACGGTGGGTCAAGCTCAGAACAACTTAACTGTTTCGGAATCGGTAAGTGGCATTTCCCTACATAAGTGAAAACAATAAGATATACTTTGATGTCGGTTTATCCAAATTGGATTTGATCGGCAAAGTCATCCAGATAAGGTGGAGATCCAGTGCTTCTGAAGACCTCTGTTTGAAGCCTGTTGTTTTCTAGATAGTGGTTGACTTACAAAAAAAATAATTAAACACTCAAATGGAAATAGTATGTTTGTGTATATTTGGTACTGAGATCTGCCCTGAAGCTTTCATGGAGGCCAATGATAACAGCACACTCATATATAAATCACAGTATGCATTTCCAGTCAGCAAGGCATGGCCTGGAAAAATCTAGCCTGCAGTGGGATTTGAACCCACGACAGGAGCCTATCGGGAGTAGCCTTGTAGGCCTGGCATACTATGATTCCTAATTAAACACCTCAGTTATCCAATAATAATGAAATTCTTTTAAGTAAAATAATTTATTGATTTTTGTACATACACAACAAATTACCCGTTCTAACATTTTAATTGTTAATTTCAAGATTTACCTGCAAATTGTTCGAAATATTATGGTCCTCATTCAATGTCCTGCATGATAGAAGTATGGAATATGGTAAAATGTTTGCCAGGAGGTCTGAAGTATCCACCGAAACTTCCTGTTTTTGAACTTTCTGCTTTGGCTGATCTGACATATCGGTAAATAACAGTATTCCACTACCTGATTTTTTCAGCTGTTATTTTTTCGTGAGGTTGGAACCCAAGGGGATTCCGATTACTTTTTTATGAATTCTGTATAAGGGTTGTGCGTTTGAGACTATTCAATCAAATACTTGCCCGATTATTTAAAATGTTTCTCTGCTGTTTTAGTGACTTGTTGAACAGCACCACCACAATAAAAACAAAAGCTGATGATGGAGACAATGTTCAACAACTTAACTGCTTTGGAATAGGTAATATGTTAAATGAATTGTTGTGTGCCGGCCTACCCACAAATAACCAGAGGTAGAC
>QXVZ01034579.1:0-13405 GCA_008931825.1 Phallusia fumigata
ATAGTGATGTTAACAGGGCTGGTCAGTTTAAGATTTAGTATAAAAACTTTATTTAGAATCTAACCAAACGACCCTTTCCAGCGCAATTTCATGTGCACCGTTTTTGATCAACCAAATATAGGCTTAAATTCTACTGTACAGTACAACTGTAAAACGTAACAAAGTTATTGTAACGTATCGTCTTTTACAGCATTATTTAGCAAACACAATTCGGTAACCACTGCGCAATCATGTGAAGCAATGGTGTAATAAAAACCGCTGGCTCACAGCTGTCATAAAACATGACAATCATTTCCTATATGTTGTGGTAGTTATGTGTATGATACATATACATACAACTACATAGACTAAAAAAAAAACTATTAAAAAAAATTGCTGTGCTTCATTGTTTTTTAAATCACATAATAACAAACAAATCGACATCTCCACTGTGCAATTACAGCCTAATTTTAATTTGCAAAATGCCCGCCTGCTGCAGCGAATAAATGCCGGTTTATGTGTGTGTGAAGTAGCAGCCTGTTACCAATGCTGAGTGTTGCACCACTTGGGTGGTAACTCATTGATCACTCCCTTTGCGTCATGTAATTCTTCATTTGGGGCAGAACAGTCAGCAATTAAACACATATTTGGGGCTGTAAGGGTTAATATTTGGCCAATCAGGCTGAAGCTTCAAACAACCAATTAGAAGCATGCTACATACCTATGTTTAGAAACTTATGTTAACCAATAAGTGAATGGGGGTAAAAAGTTGTCAGTGCCCAACTTCAGATAAAAAAGACAGGAAAGAAAAAAGCAGAGTGAAAACCATATGTGTTCCTATCATGAAAGGGAACTCATAATAACCTTTTTTTCTGATATACTTCGTTCCCAAAAAGAAATTAAATTGAGAAACATCTTTTTGATGTCAAATAGTTGGGAATAGATTTCGTCACTGCAAACAAGGTCACATACAGTTTGTGGACTTAGTACATCTTGATAAATCTCTCCTATCTTGGGAAATACAGATGCAGCAGATACAACTTTCTCTGCAAATTCTTTAAGAGACCTACAAAACATTGCCAAGCAATAATATCAGATGAGGAAGTGCAATACATAAATGTACACATGATGCACAGTCTTAAAATTTGTCTTTTGGATATTAAATCCCTTTTCACCTACCATATCATTTGCATATCAGTAGAAATTTATTGCAAAGCAATAAGGCCTTTTTTAGCCCATAGCAAAGCTGAAACATAGAACTGAATAGCAGAATATTACCTTTGGTAAATATCCTGCCCTAAATGTTTTTGTGTAGCAACCAATTTCATCGTTGAAGGGATTTGTAATCCACTTGATAGTTTTCCACCAGATGCAGCATTCATTACAACAGTATACACTGGCAAAAATAGCAAACAATCTGGTTCCTTGGACAAGTCCACAAAAATTTTGTCAAGCATTTCTTCAACTTTGGGTTTAAATGCTCTGCAAACAGAATATTACTTTTTAAGTAATTTGGAATACCAAGGAATTTACATGTAAAACTAATCAAGATCAGTGTAGTACAATGCAAATGTATGTTTGTGTGGGTAGAGATAATAATCATAACTTTATAATCATGTGACTTTTAAAGTTTTGTCAGAAGTTTGTTGTTATATTTTAGGACTTGTTTCACCATAGTAGCTGTAAAACAAAACAACAAAGAAATTGGAAATATAAGGTATTATAACTAGAGAGGTGGCGTTCTCCATATTTTAATTCCACATACACTACCACCTTAAAATGATATTCTCCACATACACCATTTTCTCACAAGCAATTTGTGAATAGTAGTGATGTTTTTAGGATGTGATCAGTTTAAAAACCAGTATTACAAATTTAAACAGAAAGTAAGAATTTCCATTTATAATTTAACAAAACATTTTTTACATCATGTCATTTTCAATCTCAATGTCAAATACATGAATTGAACGCCACAGTCACACTAACCAATATTTTGACCTGCAGTGACCTTTGGCCGAGCTGTAGTCAACCGCAAACTCTAAACGACCCTTTCCACTGCGGTTTCAGCAACCCGCTGTAAATCCAACAACAACATTGAGCTTTTGACCAAACATAAGCTAACATGCTACCGTACAAGAAAGTGCAATTGTAAATGAAAGCAAAGTTATTGTAACCTATTATATTTTACAGCGTCATTTGGCAAATGCATATCAGTTAACACTACGCAATCACGTAAAGCAGTGGTGTAGTATCAACACCTGGGATTCGTCTGTCATAAAAATGATTATCTCTTTATACATGTTGGGAGGTGTTGCATGTACGAACGAATACATAAATTGCTGCACCGCACTGTCTGCTATATCGCAAAACAGACATACTGAGGTCATCACCGCTTAATTTTAATTAGCGAAACGCCCGCCTTGTCACACCGAATAAACGCCTGTTTATGTGTGAAATAGCAGTCTGTTACCAACTACTGAATGCTGCGTTGCTTGTGTAGTAAACTCGTCAATCACTCCCTCCAGTCAGGTCATTTTGCATTTGGGGCAAAACGATCAGCACTTAAACACGTATTTGCAGCTGTAAGGTTAAATACTTGACCAATCCGGCTAAAATTTTAAACAACTAATGAAAAGCACCCATCATATGTACATTTTAAATTTCAATACATTTGGATTAGTATGTCTGCAGCAAGGGCACGTAAACAAAAAACTGAATGTTTGGGGTTAAAAAGGTAAAAAATGGGTGAATTCAAACTAATGCCTAAAAATCATTTAAAATACTTTGCATTGTATCAACTACTAAAATAAGAAACTTCTAGATGACTTACTTTGCTAAATATTGCCGTTTTGAAAATTTTACATTTTGTGGGCCTGTGGGTGAACGGGGGGGGGAATTGGGGGAAAAAGTTGACAGTGCACAACTTCAGATACCCATCTATTAGGTACTTTTTGTGGGCCTGTGGGTGATCTGATGTGTGAATTGGGGGAAAAAGTTGACAGTGCACAACTTCAGATACCCATCTATTATGTGTAAAAATTTGAAGAAAATTGAACAACTCCTACTTGACCAAAACGTGGGAACAAACTCGCGTCAGACAGAAAAAAAAAAAAAACAGGCTTGAAGTTTTAACAACAAAAAATTGTGCAGACATTTGGTGAAAACAGTGGTTGACAAACTTTGCCTGAATAGTACTTTTTAGTGGGCCATGCAACATTTACTTATGTGAACTACGTGGAAGGTGGGCCCTATGCCGCGGCCAATATTAAATAAAAATTTGTTATGCGGCCAGCAATAGCAATACATTGTGCACCCCTGATAAAAAGTATCATTTTTAATGATTTGATTTGAATGTTGCAGTTTAAATGTACTAATTTAGGTACCTGTTCCCAGTTTCAATTATTTGGTACCAATTGGTCAGCTGAGCAAAAATTTCATTTCTTTGGTCATCATCAACATCATGTAGTGTTAATCCACCACAAATATTCCATTTTAGTTCAGATTTGTCTAATGAAACACCATTTAGCTTCATGGCTATTATAAGCCCCAAAGTATGCAAAACTCTTTTGGCCTTGGAGAGTTTGTCCTGTTTTTCAGCTAGTTGATTGATTTCCTTTGCCAGATGATTAGTTAACGTATCCAGCTGCATGTAAGTTTGGTTAATAACGAAACATGTATTGCAGAGCATAGAGCATAACAACCTGGGAGTGGCAGGATTCCACCTCACATTGTGTGGTTTCAGTTATAACAGCTACCCATCTCTGAATGGAGGCAAACCAATCACTGTACATCTTTACCAATACATGCAATGGTAAACCTCTCTCACCAATGAGAGTAGACCACAAACTTGAAACACGTTCAAAGTAAATATTCTGGTAATTGATTTTGTCAACACTCAACATAATGACATCATATGTTATGATATGCCTTTGTTGCAATTCATCTAAACAGTACACCATGGTCAAGGTTTTCTTCCACAGCATTGGTAAAATATTTAGATGCTTAGTTTGAAAGGTATTTTGTTTATACTAGGTAAATAACTGAATTTGTAGCTGTTAAAACATTTGCAATTAGTGACTTTACCACATATTTTTGCCAGTGTGAAGAGTAAAATGTACATACACAAATATTAGTAATATTAATACTAGACAATTGGCGTTCTCCATGATGCCTTTATTCACCTATGATATTCCACATGTAGCATTTCTATTTGATACATTTGATTTATATTAATCATCTGCATTACAGTGGGTCCCTAATTACCTTGGCATTTTGAAACACATTTGTTTTGCAAGCATAAATGTATGGGTTTCCGCACACGAAATTGACCTGCAGAAACCTTTTGCCAACCTGTAGCAAACTGGACTACAACTTCTAAACTACCTTGGTGGTTTCAGTCCTATGTTTCACACAAACAACAATGTTTCGCCCTTTGACAGACCACATATTGTCGGTGTAAAACAAAACTGAGTTATGTCCAAAAAGTGGTTTTTGAGAAAAAAGCAGAAACTTTTTTTGGTTGAGGGCTATGGGGTAAAACACATCAATTATTACACAACAATGACATGTAGTACAAACTGCCTGAATTTCATGCAATTCAGACATTGTTTAACAATTTGACCCATGGGGGGGGGCTAGTGGGGTAACTGCTGGGGCTATGGGTTAAAACACATCGATTATTGCACCACAATGACATATTATACAAACTGCCCAAATGTCATCCAATTTGAAGATTGTTTGACAATTTTTACCGATTTTAGGGGACTAGAGGGGTAACCATTGGGACTATGGAGTCAATCGAAAAGGATGACACATATCTCCAAATTCATCAGACATTTCATGCCAAAAGTGTGTGGACAAGCTCAAAGGGGAGAAAAAAACAGAGTGAAAACAATGTGTCCCCTTCAGGAAGGGGACCCATAATTCTTTTTAAGCAGAAGTACAGAAACACTGTTCATTAACCCAAATGCATTATGCTCATTATGAGTTCGCTGTCGAGCAACCTGCTTCATTGCAGTTTCGTTAGTTCATTTTTTATTTGATTTTTTTCGATTTTTGAAAGTTGGTGACTTCAATTTGGTTCAACCCATCGGCCCCTCTGGGTTGGAGCTAAGTTTCTTGCTCAGGGAAACGGAGACGGAGGCCTATGTCCTTAGTTACAGTGCAGATCCTAATATAAATTTTAATTAAAAAGGGTCTATGTCCACAAATGGACATGGATTAGTATGTCTGAAGTAAAGGGCGAAACAAACAAAAAATTAATACTTGGAGTTAAACAGGTAAAAATGTGTGAATCAAATCAAAAGTCATAAAATACGTTGGAATATTTTGCACTGTACCAACTATTAAAATAACAAACTAAACAAACTTCTAGGTGGCTGTTAGATTTTTATTTTTGTTGGGCCTGTGGGTTAACCAATGGGTCAACTAGGGTCAAAAGTTTAGTGCGCAACGTTAGATACCTATCTATTAGATATAAAAAAGTTTTTCTTTGGCCCACCACGAGCAACATACAGACATTAGACAAAAAAGAAAAAAAGAGAGTGGAAACTACATACCAGTCAGCTATTAAAGCATACGCACCCTGTTGAAAAGTGATTCTTCTATGTTTCTTGTTGTTACATTCAAAATTCGCAGGCAGGAGCTCCCATTTTTTCACATTGTTTCTCAATACCAAATATTTATACAAGGGTTTTGTGTTGTCAACTTCCACAACAAGTGAGTAAACCTTTCTCCTGAAAAGTTTTGGATGGAAAAAGTAAAAAATAATGTATAAATTTATGGGTTCGGTCTGCAAAAATTGTTTAGTAAAGCAGTGTTGAAGTCACTGAAGTTCTGAAATTAAATCTAGTTGAATTAGGCTTTGCCGCTGCAAAAATAAATGACCCCGAGGGGGAACTTGAGTTAATTTTTTTGAAATTAGATTTTTATTGGTCAAGTTTTTTAAGCATAACACCACTAGGTTTAAAGCAACAAACAACAAATTTTTTCCCAAATTTGATTTAAACCTTTCTGGTCCAATAGCTTATTCATTTTACTTACAATGAATCAAAATGCATTGGCTTACAGTTTTCTACATGCTGCACGTAAACACAGAGCTTATCATTTTCCTGCAATTGACCCACCACAGCTGCTTGAAACTCCAATGCATATTTGTCTACAAAATGGCACAAATTAGGATTTAAATATTACATAATTTATAAATATAATATCAGTTACTTTTTCGTTCAAGTTCATCTGTGTTAAAGTAGTGATCAAATTCACTGAGTTCATAACTTTCCTGTGGGGAAATATGTTTTTCTGTCCTAAAATGTTCCTGATGTGAAGATCTAGTTTCTGTAAAAGTACACAATATTTGTAACTGGACTTAAAGATATGAAACAGAGTTAATTTTTGTGAAAATTAATTTCACAGGTTATTTAAAAAAAAAATTTTTAGTACTAAAAAATTGTTTTGTGCAAAATCTTTGTTTTAAAAAATGGAAAAAAGAAAGAAGAAAATAGTTTTGCTTCAACCAACACCAAGCAGGCTTTGTTGTAAAAAGAAAATTTTTGTATTCTTTAGCATGTTGTCAAATTTTTAACCAGGAAAACCTTGGAAGTTTAAAACTGTTGTAACAATGGAATGTAACATAATTTGAAATAAAACAGGTCAAAAACATTCATGGTATCAAAAACTCCCAAGAAAGGTGGAATTTCAGAACAAACTATACAATAGTATTGCAATTCACACTTGAAGTGGAAATAAAACTTAAAAATCCCAACCTGAACTGTTGACCAACTTCGTATGTGTAGAAACATCTGAATGCTGCATTTGTGAATTAAGATCAACTCCCATAGGATTTTTTTGGATAACATTCTGAAAGCAATGCTGTTTCAAGTTAGGTTCATGTCAGCACATTTTTGGTTTACTGAAATTTTATTTCTGAATTTGTCAAAATAAAGGGTGGTTAATGCAGTTGCCTTGTGGTCAAAAGTTTGTGGTTTTTAATTCCGTAATTTTTAAAATAGTCACCAACCACATAAAGCCAAACACTTTTGATACACTGGAAATAAAATAAATGAACACAAAATTTTTTATTGAGTGCATGTGAATTATTTAACTATATTTACAAAACATGAAAAATGGTGCAGCAACTGTGACTGTTACTAACTAAGGACTGCAATGTCACATGGGACTGTATATTTTGCACAGACTAAATCTATTTAAAATAATAAAGTTAGAGTCAGTAGGTTGACACTTTTAAATGCTTATCATAAGTAAGATGTGTTAAAAACAAATTATTGAAGCTTTTTAGAACAGAAAACAAGGACTAAATTTTTGCATGTTTAACAGTTTATTTTAATTTTTGTGGCATGAAAAAATCCATGATCCATTAGGTCAGACAAAAGAAAAAGGGCACCTTAAATCGGGATGACAACATGCTATCATGTAACAATCAAAATGCTAAAAAGCCTGTTCTTAATGTTTTGGTACTCTACTGAAGTGCAAATAAACATTGATGATAGATGTTGTTTTGGCAAGTTAATTGCCAAGCAACAACTATTTAAACTGTGACTCATTAAGGCAATCTCTCATCAGTGGAATCATTGGTACAAGGCAAGTTGTCACCCTCACTTTTTTTTGGTTGAGGATAAAGAATGAAGGTATTATGCATAAAAATTCAAATAACATACTAAGTTTATTGTTGTAATGTTTCTGCCATCCATTTGCTAATTGTTTTTAACATGTGCATCAGAAGTGTGTCTATGTTGCACAGGCAACCCTTCAGTCTTAAATATATGTCACAAATGTTATAGAGCGGTTGCATTAGGTTTGCGTTAATCTGTCAATGAGCAAATGAAGAAGAAAGAGAAACGTGAGGAACAAAGGTTAAATCCAAGCACAAGTCATATGGCGGTGATGTGATGAGCAGAGGAAACTTGACGCCGAGTCCAAGCAGAGAAGACTTGACCCAAAAGGAAGGAGGGGCAACAAATCCACGCAATGGAGCATAAACTTGCAATGAAGAAGCTTGATTTGGAAGATAGGCAAGACCATGAAGAGACTACAAACCTGTCGCCAACATGCAGTAACACTGGTGCAGACAAATGTCCAGAACTTCCAAAATTTTGGGATTCTGTGGATTTGCAGAGAAAGCCGATAGGTTTCTTGGCCCATTTAACAAGACGATTAGTGGATACAGTTGTGATTCAAAGCAACCTCGAGCTGCTGTGTATTATTCCAATTGTGAGAAATCTGTGCAACAGGCCTTGATTCATCGCATGTCAGGCCCTACTGACCGCAGGTGCTTTAACTGCAACCGACATGGACATCTTGCAAGAGATTGTCATGGGAAAAGATCTGGAGCAGTGCCACATCATCTCAGACATACCCATGAACGCCTTGATTGTTTGGGTACAATATTTACAGTAGAGTAGGTATTCTAAGCGAGGTGTTATCTGACCAGGGGACCAAATTCTCATCCCCAGCTGCTTAAGAAAGTCGAAAGGTTGTTAAAGGTTCCACAACCCTGGGAACAACCGGTACTTTTTGACAATCGACTTGGCCAAAGGCTGCTGGCAACTGAAAGTTGATGACTCCGACGTACGCAAGACAACTTATGTAACACCGGACACTGCTATAAGATATGAGGAAAATGAAATATACTGATGGCGTCATTGTGTATACGAAAACATGGAGGAGCATCTTACAACGCTAGAGGAATTGTTTAAGCAACTGGCCCGAGCCAACATTACTGCAAGCCCAACTATATGTCTCATGGGGGGCGGTGATGTTAATTTTCTGTGGCATAATATTGGTAACAACGTCATTGGATTGCATCATGAAAATGCAGAAAATATAAAAGTAAAGTCCCATCGTTTTGGGGTTTAATCGGCTACTATCGGGCATACATTCCAAACTAAGCTTCTATATCTGTGCCTCACCAGATCTCACTTAAAAGGGTCATCCAGACACTGTTAATTGGGACAATACATAACAAACGGCTTTTGATATCCTTATGTCACTATTGTCAAGTAAGCCCATTTTACATCCACCGGACACTGCATGTGGTAAATTCGTTTTACGAACTCATGTGAGGATATTGGCGCTGTTATACTCCAAATGCACAATGGACTATACTTTTCAATATGTAGGGTGAATAAAAAGCTATGGAATGCAGAACGACGTTGTTCCACCACGAATTGCCAGCAGCCATATGGGGTGTTAGAAAATTTATGATGTACTTATATGGAAGAAAGTTTGTCTTAAGAATCAACTATTATCTTTTCCCAAAGCGCCAAATTTGACAATGACATAATTATGCGGTATCTGCAAAACTTTAACATTCGCTGCGACTACATTAAAGGATGCGAAAATTTGGCAGCTGAGTATCTTAGTCAAATGCAACTAAATTTATATTTGTATTACGCCCTAAAATTGTCGCCTCATGTGTGTGTTGGTTTGCCAAAATTTTTCTAAAAGATCGGCCGAATGCGACAGACCTTGGGCCAATTCTCATGCAACGATATCTCGCAACCACTGGACATTTACTGTGCGTGTCAAATATTTTGTTGCAAATGGCCACGGTTTTTGTTTTTGTCTCTGATGTGACAATCTTATTGCATCGCCCGTTGCACGCTGTAGATATCATTTTTATAGCTGGAAAAAGTCAAGCAGAGTTAACGCTTTGAACCCTATCCACGGTTACCCATATGTAAGTAGCCGTATTTTGTTAATCAATTAATTTTTAGTACAACCTTGCGGTGATGGAATGGTCACACATTCAGCATGTATGTCGTTATAAAGCGTAGTTCGGTGTAGTGGTTAAATTTATGATCGTTTACTAACTCTGTGAATAATTGTCTTTTGTGTATTCTATTATAATTAAATAAGTCAATAAAGGTGAAGTAAAAGGTCTATTGCTAATCAGAGTACAATTGCGTTGCTGTTATAGAACTTCCGATAGTTAGACCCATTGCTTAGTGTTACGTCGTTTTCACCAACCGGTGTGAATTGTATTTTCCCGAGCCAGCTTAACAATTCATCTGTGACGTCATAATTGACAAACAATCCATATTCCATTGGGTGACGTAATCTGCCTGGTTTTTTAATGTGTCGCAATTAGTTTTGCGCCACGTGCTGTACGTTTGTAAGTGGTTGCTGTCGTTGCTGAGTCAATATGAAGTGTGTATTGTAATGTGCAGGCAAATATTAAGCAGAATTAACTTCAACCTTCTATTTGAATCAGAAATATGGTTTACCTTGCATTCCGTAAGTTTTGTGCTGCGGTAACCCCTGTGGCAAAACAGTTGAAAAATCGGGAATGACCGGAACTTGACCAAGCAATAAAGTGTTTTGTTTTGGAACCTGGTGCCCGCGTTTTTATAGCCTTGTGTGACGCTTTGCATTGTCAGGGGTCACGCAAAAGAAAGTGTTACATAAAAGTTTTTCAAATGAGCCGACTATCAAGTGTTCGATCTCAACGTGTTAACAACGAAGATGACTACTAGCGATGCTCAGTTCGAGTTAGATGATGTTCACAAACGCACTGAAGAATATGTCGAATCAAGTATCCACTCTACCCACGTCGACGAACCCTGTGCATCGCAGCTGTCGGACTATGTGCCGCAACGCCCGCCATCAGTTGATGGGTCAGTGAACAGTAGCATGCGCACATTATCAAGTTCGGCCATTTCAGAAATGAAGCGAAGGTCGAGATTAAAGTTGCAAAATATTCGTCTGAGAATACAGCAGAATTCTGAGTTGCACGCAGTTGGAAATGAGTAGGAGCGTGTTCTACAGGAAGAGAAGACCAGGCGACGGAAACTGGATGAGAAGGAAAAAACAATCAGACTTAAACATGCCCTTCGTATTGCGGAGCTGGAGGTAAATTCTTACGAGGAAGATCCTGTTGAGGTACCTGTTTCTACACCATTGCTAGAGCTAGAAAAACCAAGCTGCACAACCGTCGATAGAAAATCTTGTCGAACCAAGCAAGCTTGTTCAGCTACCTCTTAAGCCCAGAAAACTCGATCTAAAGTCCGAAGCCAGTCCGTTCCTGCCTAAAGACCGTTGTACTTCTGTGACGAATGCGAGTTGTGTTCAAAGCGAAATTCGTGAACTGCCAATTTCTGCGCTATCGGTAAACGCATTGCCAGAGCCACGGCCCTCGACTAGTAAACCACAGTCCGCTCAGAAGGAAGTGCGATCGCCACCCCCCGCAAATACTTAAGTTTGCCGGTGATCCAATGGAGTACCACGCCTTTCTTCGCAGCTTTAATTGCCATATTGCTGACAACGTTTCTGACGACGACATGCGTCTTAGTTACTTGCAGAAGTTTAGCGACGGTGATGCAAATGATTTAATCAAGCACTGTTCCATGCTCTCTGGAGAAGTAGGATACACCGAAGCACTTAAGCTACTGAAGGATAAATACGGTAAAGACCATATCGTTGATCGCACTTGCTTGAATCAGCTGCAGTATGGCTACGAATTCGTACGCAGCCGAGGGCTGTGCTTCAGATGTCTACAGAAAGGGCACAACGCGAGGGATTGCAAAGCGGAGAACCCGTGGGAAATCTCCGGATACAATCAAAAATCTCACCATACCCTGCTGCACCGGGAAGGTTCTAGAAGGGAACCCGGTACTTCTGCAGAAAAGGTAACCAGTGAGGTTAATTCCTTTCACATGGCTTCAGATTCCAGACTGTCTGTAGCATGTGGCAATACCAGCATATTTGGTGACATGTATATGAATATCGTTCCAGTTCGAGAGCGGAATGGTAATCTGGAATTTCTTACTTATGCGTTCTTGTATTCTGGTGCAACTAGAACGATGTGTAGTCAACAACTAGTTGATGCCCTACAGTTACGAGAATCGCGTGCTGTGTCGCTGCGAACAGTGGGCAACGAATAAACTATACTGACGAAAATAGTTTCTCTGTCTGTTGCTCCAGCCTTTGATAAAGGACCTTGCATTAATCTGGAGAGTGTAATGGCTATTGAAAGGCTTCCACTAAGACCAAACAGATTACCGTCGAAGACGAGTCAAAAGAAGATGCCATACTTACGTGATTTAGAGATCCACAGATTGAAGGTGGAGAAGTGACACTTATGATCAGCGTTGACGTTCCTGAACTAATGGCGTTCCCGGAGACGCGCCGCGGCCACCGCGAACAACCAATTGCAGTGAAAACGGTTCTGGGGTGGTCTTTGTTGGGTCCATCGTTTACATCTTCAGACGAGAATCGAATTGATCTGAACTACGTGAGTTGTTTTCATGCCAACATGAGCAAACAAATTTACTGCCCGTGGATGACCGAGTGTGCCGATATGACGGCGGTTGGAGATAAGCGAGTGTTCCACAAAGACCGATTAGCACACGGGATTATAAAATGCGTTGAGTTATACGGCCATTGCTAGTTGCCACAGTTGTGGGGGCCAAATCAAAGGCAATCTCCTCTGAACCGCGCTCTTACAGAAAGAAGACTCTGTTCTCTTGAGCGAAGACTGGAGAAAGACGATGAACTCCGGGAGCGATACGTCGACACGGTGAAAACGAATATCCAAAAGGGATACGTGAGAAAGAAGTCTCCACACTGTCGCCATGAAGATAAACAAGTGTGTTCTTTAACACATCATCCTGTTCTGCATCCCCGAAGGCCGGAGGAACATGCTGTGTTCGACTGCGCTGCAACGCAATCGGGCGTGCCCTTCGAACGACGTCCTAATCTGTAGCCCGCATCACAACTTCGTTGGCATTTTGATCAGCTTGAGGAAGGAACCTGAAGCTGAAGTGTCGGACAAAGAGTCCATGTGTCATCAAATCCGGGTAAGGCCAAAGGATGCTACAAGCAGCACACTCGCCAAGCTGCGCTGCTTCCAGTTGCTTCAGACGACAGAAGAGTTTGGTCACGAGTTCAGTGATACAGCTACCAAAGCAGCGAAATTAACCAAAGCTGCGAAGCTTAGGCCCGAGGACGGAGCATTTGAGTTGGTCCCGAGGCGGACTGTTGAGGAGAGAAGAACAGCACAAGTTGGAGAAGAATCATGATCTGAATTCGGAAATTCCTCAAAGAATATTGGGCGTGTTGTGGAACGTTCCGAACGGTGAGTTGACGTGCAAGTGCCAGATAAGCCGCCGACACGCCGTGGAAAATTGTCCGCCGTAAGTGCTCTGCACTGCCGCTTGGACCTCACTGATCCACATCTGGTGCTGTTGCAGGACCTTTGTTGCCAAAGACATGGATGGCACAAAACCATTCCACGAGCGCGTTGGAAAATCGGTCGATTGATGACAACCTTTCCACATAGACATGGAGTCGTGCGATCTGCGCTGGTAAAAACCGGTGGCATCTCCGTCGGGCGACCGATTACCAAACTATGTTTGGTGATGGACTCATGCGGCGATTATGCGTGCGGCAAATTGTAAATAGAACTTTA
>QXVZ01034591.1:5900-16546 GCA_008931825.1 Phallusia fumigata
TTTGTTGATCTCGTGTTGGTTGTGTAAGTATGTGTTGATCTCGTATTGGTTGTGTATGTATTAGATAAACAAGCATTGGTTGTGTATGTATTTGTTGATTTCGAATTGGTGGTGTATGTATTTGTTGATCTCGCATTGGTTGTGTATGTATCTGTTGATTTTGTATTGGTTGTGTATGTATATGTTGATTTCGTATTGGTTGTGTATGTCTGTGTTGGTTGTGAATGTCTGTGTTGATCTCGTATTGGTTGTGTATGTATTTGTTGATTTCGTATTGGTTGTGTATGTATTTGATGATATTGTATAATTGGTTGTGTATGTATTTGTTAATCTTGTATAATTTTTTTTGTATATTTATGTTGATCTTGTAAACTTGGTTGTGTGTATATGTATTCATCTCGTATTGGCTGTGTATGTATTTGTTGATCTCGCATTGGTTGTGTATGTGTTTGATGATCTTGTATAATTGCTTGTGTATGTATATGTTGATCTCGCATTGGTTGCGTGTGTATTTGTTGATCTCATATTGGTTGTATGTGTATTGTTGTGTAAGTGTGTGTTGATCTCGTATTGGTTGTGTATGTATTAGATAAACAAGCATTGGTTGTGTATGTATTTGTTGATTTCGTATTGGTGGTGTGTGTATTTGTTGATCTCGCATTGGTTGTGTGTGTATTGTTGATCTCGCATTGGTTTTGTATGTATCTGTTGATTTTGTATTGGTTGTGTATGTATATGTTGATTTCGTATTGGTTGTGTATGTCTGTGTTGATCTTGTATTGGTTGTGTATGTCTGGGTTGATCTCGTATTGGTTGTGTAAGTGTGTGTTGATCTCGTATTGGCTGTGTATGTATTTGTTGATCTCGCATTGGTTGTGTATGTGTTTGATGATCTTGCATAATTGGTTTTGTATATTTATGTTGATCTTGTACAATTGCTTGTGTATGTATATGTTGATCTCGCATTGGTTGTGTATGTCTGTGTTGATCTCGTATTGGTTGTGTAAGTGTGTCTTGATCTCGTATTGGTTGTGTATGTATTTGTTGATCTCGTATTGGTTGGCTGTGTATCTGCTGATCTTGTATTGGTTGTGTATGTCTGGGTTGATCTCGTATTGGTTGTGTAAGTGTGTCTTGATCTCGTATTGGTTGTGTATGTATTTGTTGATCTCGTATTGGTTGGCTGTGTATCTGCTGATCTTGTATTGGTTGTGTATGTCTGGGTTGATCTCGTATTGGTTGTGTAAGTGTGTCTTGATCTCGTATTGGTTGTGTATGTATTTGTTGATCTCGTATTGGTTGGCTGTGTATCTGCTGATCTTGTATTGGTTGTGTATGTCTGGGTTGATCTCGTATTGGTTGTGTAAGTGTGTCTTGATCTCGTATTGGTTGTGTATGTATTTGTTGATCTCGTATTGGTTGGCTGTGTATCTGCTGATCTTGTATTGGTTGTGTATGTCTGGGTTGATCTCGTATTGGTTGTGTAAGTGTGTCTTGATCTCGTATTGGTTGTGTATGTATTTGTTGATTTCGTATTGGTTGTGTATGTATTTGATGATATTGTATAATTGGTTGTGTATGTATTTGTTGATCTTGTTCAATTTATTTTGTATATTTATGTTGATCTTGTAAACTTGTTTGTGTATGTCTGTGTTGATCTCGTATTGGTTGTGTAAGTATGTGTTGATCTCGTATTGGTTGTGTATGTATTAGATAAACAAGCACTGGTTGTGTATGTATTTGTTGATTTCGTATTGGTTGTGTATGTATCTGTTGATTTTGTATTGGTTGTGTATGTATATGTTGATCTCGTATTGGTTGTGTATATTTATGTTGATCTTGTAAAATTGGTTGTGTATATTTGTTGATCTTGTAGTATGAAGATGAACGTTCGTGCGCATATGTTCGCTTTCTTGTATGTGTATCCGTTGATCTTGGTATTGGTTGTGTATGTCTTTGTTGATCTCGTGTTGGTTGTGTAAGTATGTGTTGAACTCGTAAATGTATTTGTTAATCTTGTATAATTTTTTTTGTATAATGATGTTGATCTTGTAAACTTAGTTGTGTGTATATGTATTCATCTAGTGTTGGTTGTGTATGCATTTGTTGATCTTGTATAATTGGTTGTGTATGTGTTTGATGATCTTGCATAATTGGTTTTATATATTTATGTTGATCTTGTATAATTGCTTGTGTATGTATCTGTTGATCTCGCATTGGTTGTTTATGTATTTGTTGATCTCGTATTGGTTGTGTACATACATATGTTGACCTTGTATAAATGGTTGTGTGTATTTGTTGATCTTGTATGAATGGTTGTGTATGTATTTGGTGATATTGTATAATTGGTTGTGTATGTATTTGTTGATCTTGTTTAATTTTTTTTTGTATATTTATGTTGATCTTGTAAACTTAGTTGTTGATCTCGCATTGATTGATCTCGCATTGGTGGTTGTCCTTGTGTAAATAGTTGTGTATGTGTTTGATGATATTGTATTGCGTATGTATTTGTTGATCTTGTGTAATTGTTTTTGTATTTTCATGTTGGTTGTGTATATTTGTTGATCTTCTATAATTGATTTTGTTGTATATATATTTATGTTAAACTTGAATAATTCGTTGTGCATTGGTTGTGATCTTGTGTAATTGGTTTGTTGATCTCTTATTGGTTGTGGTTGTGTTGTGTATGTTGATTTCGATGTTGATCCCGCATTGGTTGTTTATGTATTTGTTGATTTCGTATTGGTTGTGTACGTACATGTTGATCTCGCATTTATTGTGTATGGTTGATTTGTATACTTGGTTGTATTGAACTCGTATTGTTTCATTAAACCGGGTGCATTGAAACGGGTTCAGCTGGTTTCGTTACAGCGGGTTCACATTAAAGCGGGTTCATTAAAGCAAGTTCACTGAAGCGGGTTCATTGAACGAACGATTAGAAGCGGTTTCATTGAAGCGGGTTCATTATAACGGGTTCATAAAGCGGTTTCATTGAAGCGGGTTCATTATAACGGGTTCATAAAGCGGTTTCATTGAAGCGGGTTTATTATAACAGGTTCATAAAGCGGGTTCATTCAAGCGGGTTTCATTAAAGCGGGTTCATTGAAGCGGGTTTCATTAAAGCGGGTTCATTGAAGCGGGTTTAGCGGATTTCATTACAACGGGTTTACATTAAAGCGGGTTTGTTGAAGCGGGTTCATTAAAACGGGTTCGTTGAAGCGGGTTCTTTAAAGCGGGTTCGTTGAAGCGGGTTCATTTAAGTGGGTTCATTAAAGTGGGTTCATTAAAACGGGTTCATTAAAGCGGGTTCGTTGAAGCGGGTTCAGCGGGTTTCATTACAGCGGGTTCACATTAAAACGGGTTCGTTGAAGCGGGTTTATTGAAACGGGTTCATTAAAGCGGGTTCGTTGAAGCGGGTCCATTAAAGTGGGTTCATTGAACGAACGATTAGAAGCGGTTTCATTGAAGCGGGTTCATTATAACGGGTTCATAAAGCGGGTTCATTAAAACGGGTTCAGCGGATTTCATTACAACGGGTTCACATTAAAGCGGGTTCGTTGAAGCGAGTTCAGCGGGTTTTTTGAAGCTGGTTTAGCGGATTTCGTTAAAGCGGGTTCATTGAAGCGGATTCTTTAAAACGGGTTCATTAAAACGAGTTCATTAAAGCGGGTTCATTGTAGCGGGTTCAGCGGGTTTATTAAAGCGCGTTTCAAGCAGATTAAAAGCTGGCCTTCTTAAAAAGAAACACGGAACGTCACCAAACAACAATGTTTATGTATTATGCGAAGAACAAGAAAACAGTCGAACAAAGTCAAAGTCGAATGAAGTAACAATCAATTAAAAATCGAGTCGAATGAATAAAGTAAGAGTCGAATAAAGTCGAATAATGTCATGAAGTCAGAGTTGAATAAAGTCAGATTTCAATTAAAGCCGTGTCGAGTCGAATGAAGTCATAAAACAAGAGTCGAATAAAGTCACAGTCGAATAATGTCATAAAGTCATAGTTGAATAAAGTCAGATTCAATTAAAGCCGTGTCGAGGCGATTGAAGTCAGAGTCGCATGAAGTCAGATTTGAACAAAGTCAGAGTCAAATAAAGTCAAAGTCGAATGATGTCAGAGTTGTCAAAGTCGATTAAAGTCAGATTCAATTAAAGCCGTGTCGAGGCGATTAAAGTCAGAGTCGAATGAAGTCACAATCAATTAAAGTCGTGTCGTTTCGAAGGAACAAAGTTAGAGTCAAATAAAGCAAGAGTTGAATAAAGTCAGATTCAATTAAAGCCGTGTCGAGGCGATTAAAGTCAGAGTCGCATAAAGTCAGAGTCCAACAATATCAAAGTCGAATAAAGTCACGGTCGAAAAATGTTATAAAGTCAGATTCAATTAAAGCCGTGTCGAGGCGATTAAAGTCAGAGTCGAATAAAGAGTTGAATAAAGTCAGAGTCGAATGAAGTCACAATCAATTAAAGTCGTGTCGATTCGAATGAATAAAGTTAGAGTCATATTAGGAAGAGTAAAAAAAAGCGAGAGTCGAATAAAGTCAGAGTCGAATGAAGTCAGATGTCAGAGTCCAACAAAGTTAAAGTCGATTAAAGTCAGAGTCAATAAATATCAAAGTCGAATAAAGTCGGAGTCGAATGAAGACACAATCAATTCAAGTCGTGTCGTTTCGAAGGAATAAAGTTAGAGTCAAATAAAGTCAGAGTCCAACAAAGTTAAAGTCGAATAAAGTCAGAGTCAATAAATATCAACGTCGAATAAAGTCAGAGCCGAATAAAGTAAGAGTTGAATAAAGTCAGAGTCAAATAAAGCAAGAGTCGAATTAAGTCACGGTCGAATAATGACATAAAGTCAGATTCAATTAAAGCCTTGTCGAGGCGATTAAAGTCAGAGTCGAACAAAGTCAAAGTCGATTAAAGTCAGAGTCGAATGAAGTCACAATCAATTCAAGTCGTGTCGTTTCGAAGGAATAAAGTTAGAGTCAAATAAAGCAAGAGTTGAATAAAGACACGGTCGAAAAATGTCATAAAGTCAGATTCAATTAAAGCCGTGTCGAGGCGATTAAAGTCAGAGTCGAATAAAGTAAGAGTTGAATAAAGTCAGAGTCGAATGAAGTCACAATCAATTAAAGTCGTGTCGATTCGAATGAATAAAGTTAGAGTCATATTAGGAAGAGTAAAAAAAAGCGAGAGTCGAATAAAGTCAGAGTCGAATGAAGTCAGATGTCAGAGTCCAACAAAGTTAAAGTCGATTAAAGTCAGAGTCAATAAATATCAAAGTCGAATAAAGTCGGAGTGGAATAATGACAGATTCAATTCAAGCAGTGTCGAGTCGAATAAATTCAGAGTCAAACAAAGTCAGGAAAAAAGGAACAAAGAGTCGAATGAAGTCACAAACAATTAAAGTCGTGTCGCGTCGAATGAATAAAGTCAGAGTCAAAAAAAGTAAGACACTTACAGATTACATCGCAATATCGTACGGCGAAGGCTAAACAGTGTGCACCCTGGTTGGCGTTCGCTAATTAAATTCTGTTTAACTAATTATTCTTCATCAAATTTACAGAGCTAACTTGCTCCACTGTCAATGACCTCAGTCATCAAACGTTGAGTCCTCGATCTAATCTCACAGCCAGAAATGGAATTCCTTAAGCAATGCAACACTAACGTTCTGAAATACAAATGCAGAAATGTCAACGTGAAAAATACATCCAAAATCGGAAACATTATTCACACCAAGAGGAAGGTCCCTCACCTTCTTATTAACAAAGTCCCTTAATGTAAAAATATCCAGATACAGAAAATAAGGAAAAACATCTCTCACAAACCAAATTGTAAAAGCATATCGCGTGCACCCTTTCTTCGATCCAATTTTTAGCAAATTTTATTGCAAAACATTAACTTTTGAATTAATCTTGAAAGCTTGAATCAGTAACGTACTTGACTGTAGTTAATTACCTGCTGAGCATTAAACCACTTGGCGTCGGCGTTCGCAGCACTCTTACAGCATGAATGGTCTCATTCCAAAGACCGATCTTTTCTTGACAGCGGTAAGACCAAAGTTTCTGAAACAAAAACACACCAGAGACACAAAATGCAACACAAT
The DNA here is from genome assembly GCA_008931825.1 of Phallusia fumigata. Lineage (NCBI taxonomy): Eukaryota > Metazoa > Chordata > Ascidiacea > Phlebobranchia > Ascidiidae > Phallusia > Phallusia fumigata. The sequence goes on from QXVZ01034591.1 coordinate 12,001, forward strand.
AGCAATCATACCGCAAAGTTACACTGCGAAGGCGAAACAGTGTGCACCCTGCTTAGCCTTTTCTAATCAAATTGTGTTTAACAAATTGTTTCCAATCAAATTTGAGACTGACTGCAGTAATTACCTTGAGCATTCAGTCGTTTTGTTGTGCGTCGGCGATCAATCCCACTGTTCGCTTTTTCTTCGGCGGAGGTAAGACAAAGTTTCTGAAACAAAAACATACTAGAGACAAAATCATATCTTCACACTGTCATATCATATCGCAAAATCCGATTGCGAAGGCTAAACAGTGTGCACCCTGGTTAGTCTTCACTAATCACATTGTGTTGAGCTGATTGTTAATTTAAAGCGGTGATGTTCTTAAATACAGTAAATGATCCGATCTCACAGCGATCATGGTACTCAATTTCGCTATGTAGACATAAATTTATATTGTAACAACTTAACTCTGAAAATGTTGGTTTATTTCTGGCTCCTTTTTTCTCTGTAACACAATGTGAAATGACGAAAAATCTTCCACACCAAGAATAGTCCCTCGAATTTCAAAGGTAAGTCTCTGAAACAAAAAATATATAACAGAGAGAGAGAAAAACAGCAAATCATTTACAACTGGCAAACCATATCACAAAAGGCATATCTTCCACCGATTTTTAAACGAAATTTATCGCAAAATAAACATTTTTAAATTAAGCTTGCAGAGTTGAATCGGCAATACTTTTAAATATAGTTATTTACCTTGTTTTAAATTGAAGGTTGAGACGGTGATCCCAACAACCTTTCAGCAAGAATGGTCTCCTACCAGCGCTTAGACCAAGTTCCTGAAAAAAAAAAAAAAACTGGGGACAGAAAATGGAAAATATTATACAATACACTTATAAATTATCTCAGAAAATTATACTGCGAAGGCGAAACAGTGTGCACCCTGGTTAGCCTTTACTTATCAAATTAAACCGGTTATGAGGTTGACTACAGTTAATTACCTTCTTGGACATTTGGTCGTTTGNGTTAAAACTTTTAATTTGTGGTGTTTGCAAGCATGTACAATGTTTAAAAATCGTTGTACTCTTTTGGAGATAGCGGGGAAACTACTGAGGCTACGAGGTCAAACAAAACAGATGACACAATTCCATGACCATACTTATTTGGGAAGTCGGAGATCCTAGAAACCTTACAGCAAGAATAGTTTCCTAATACATTCCGATTTTCCTTAAAAGTTCCTGAAATATGCAAAATTATGTCTGAATACACTTGCAGATCATAACATCACGTTATATTGCGGTTGCAAAACAATTTGCACCCTGATTAACCTTCACCACTCGCATTGTTTTCAACGAATTTTTCGTGACATAATTTTAAACCAGTTACGAGCTTGACTACAATTAATTACCTTGTTGAGCATTGAACCGTTGGGAGTCGGCGATCCCAGTTGTCTTACAACCAAAAATGGTCTCCTCCCAATGACCCATTTTTCTCGACAGCGGTTTCTGAAACAAAAACATTCTAAAGACAAATCATGCAAAATCTTAACTTTACACACTTCGCAAAATTTCACGGCGAAGGCTAAACCGTGTGCACCCTGGTTGGCGTTCTCTAATTAAATTCTGTTTTTAATTATTCTTCACAAAAATTTACAAAGCTAATGTGCTCCACTACAGTCAATGACCTGAATCATTAAACGTTGAATCCTCGATCTAACTTCACAGCCAGAAATGGAATCACAGTAACGTTCTGAAATACAAATGCAGAAATGTCAACATGAGAAATAAATCTAAAATCGAAAACACCAAGAAAAAGAATCTCTTAACCTCTCCTTAACAAAGTCCTTGAATGCAAAAATAACAGATACAGAAAATAAGCAAAATCGTCTCTCACTTGCAAACCAAATTGTATAGGCATATCGCAAAAGCACAGTGTGCACCCTTTCTTCCATCCAATTTTTAACGAAATTTATTGCAAAACATTAATGTTTGAATTAATCTTGCAAGCTTGAATTGGTAATGTACTTGACTACAGTTAATTACCTGCTGAGCATTAAACCACGTGGTGTCGGCGTTCACAGCACTCATGAAGGTCTCATTCCAAAGACCAATCTTTTCTGAAGACCAAAATTGAAACAATAACACACCAGAGACACAAAAGGCAATACACTTGCAAATCATATCGCCAAGTTACACAGCGAAGGCGAAACAGTGTGCACCCTGGTTAGCCTTTGCTAATCAAATCGTGTTTAACAAGTTGTTTCCGATCAAAGTTTAAGACTGACTACAGTTTTTACCTTGAGCATTCAGTCGTTTCGTTGGGCGTGGGCGTTCGAAACCCACTGGTCTTATGGCCTTATCCCAATGTCCGATTTTTCTTCGACAGGGGTAAGACAAAGTTCCTGAAACAAAAATATGCTAAAGACAAAATCATATCTACCCACGCATATCATATCGCAAAATCCGATTGCGAAGGCTAAACAGTGTGCACCCTGGTTAGTCTTCACTAATCACATTGTGTTGAGCTAATTGTTAATTTAACGTGGTGGTGTTCTTGAGTACAGTAAATGATCTGGTGCATTAAACGTCGAGTGACAATCCGATCTCACAGCGATTAGGTAACTCAATTTCGCTATGTAGACATAAATTTCTATTGTAACAACTTAACTCTGAAAATGTTGGTTTACTTCTGGCTCCCTTTTCTCTGTAGTACAAAGTGAAGAACAACTTCCACACCAAGAACAGTCCCTCAAATTTCAAAGGTAAGTCTCTGAAACAAAAAATATATAACAGAGAGAGAGAGAGAGAAACAGCAAATCATTTACAACTGGCAAACCATATCACAAAAGGCATAGCTTTCACCGATAAATTGTTAAACGAAATTTATCGAATTGGAAGCTTGAGTCGGCGATCCCAACAACCTTTCAGCAAGAATGGTCTCCTACCAGCGCTTAGACCAAGTTCCTGAAAAAAAACTGGGGACAGAAAATGGAAAATTATATACAATACACTTGTAAATTATGTCAATTAATTATACTGCGAAGGCGAAACAGTGTGCACCCTGGGAAGCCTTCACTTATCAAATTGTGTTTAACCTATTTCACCTGACCTAAGTTTAAACCGGTTATGAGGTTGACTACAGTTAATTACCTTCTTGGACATTTGGTCGTTTGTGGCGTCGACGATCCCAGCAGTCGTACAGGCAGAAATGGTCTCCACTCAAATTCCGATTTTTACTCGACAGCGGTAAGACCAAAGTTTCTGAAATAAAAACATACCAGAGACAGAAAAATGCAAAATTTAACCTATGTACATTTGCAAATCTTATCACAAAATTATACGGTGTAGCCCAAGCATATGCGCCCTGGTAAGCTTTCACCAAATAAATTGTGTTTAACAAATTGTTCCTTATCAAAGTTTAAACGACGTGTGAGAAGGTCGAGTACAGAAATTACCTAGTTGATTGAACCGTTTGGGGTCGGCAATCCTAGTAATCTTACAGCCAGAAATATTATCATCTTAATAACCGAATTTTCCCAGGACACCTCTGTTTCTGAAACATATAGAAGGGTGTAAACAATAATTTACATTCCATGTACACTATTGTCCAATTTTAAAGAATATGTATTCCTTACATTATTTTACAATGGGTCTCATAGTTACCCATGCTTTTGATAGCATGATTGTTTCTGGAGGCAGAAACGCATGGAAATGGAGTAATCGATGGTTCAGTTCCCTGACCATATCTACCAGATGTGAAAGTTTTATCAAAATACACTAAACAGTTCATAGCAAATCGGCATGGACAAAGTGCAGGGTAGAAAAAACGGAATGAAAACAATACGTGCACCTTCAGAAAGTGGAAACATAATTACCTTGTGTATTCAGGCGTTTGGAAAGTCGGAAATCCTAGAAACCTTACAGAAAGAATGGTTTCCTTATATATTTCGATTTTTCCTCAAAGTCATCCTGAAATATGCAAAATTATGTCTAAATACACTTGTAGATCAGAACATCAAGTTATATTGCGGTGGCAAAAGAATTTGCACCCTGATTAATCTTCACCACTCGCATTGTTTTCAACGAATTGTTCGAGACATAATTTTAAACCGGTCACGAGCTTGACTACAGTTAATTACCTTGTTGAGCATTGAACCGTTGGATTCGGCGATCCCAGTTGCCTCACAACCAGAAATGGTCTCCTCCTCCCAATGGTCGATTTGTCTCGACAGCGGTTTCTGAAACGGTTTAATCATGCAAACCTTAACTATACACACTTACAAATAACATCGCAAAATTTTACGGCGATGGCCAAACAATGTACATCCTGGTTGACTAAACAGTGTACATAAAAACTTACAGAGGTAACTTGCTCCTCTACAGTCAATGACCTAAATCATTAAACGTAAGGTCCTCGATCCCATTTCAGAGCCAGAAATGGAATTCCTTAAGCGATGCAAGTTCAGAAACAAAAATCTAGAAATTTCAAAACGAAAAATCAATCAAAAATTAGAAACATCATTCATACTTAAGAAAAGAGTCCCTTCAATTCTCCTCACAAAGAGGGT
>QXVZ01034592.1:0-12677 GCA_008931825.1 Phallusia fumigata
AGTTTGCTCAAAATTTTGCGGCTTTCCTGTTCAGCGTTTTTGCCAGAGGGCAGTGACAAAGCTGGCACTTGGAATAAATTTATCACCGATGACTGTCTGTGCCAACCTGTTTTGGCCAACGTCATTTGCATGATTCATAAACCCCACGATTTAATTTCAAGCAATTTAAAATCCCACATGTCAAGTCCTAAAATTTTAAACTACTTTTAGCCCACATTCCGTCAAACCAAAAGTCCCTGCGTGGGTCACGAAATTTACATGTAAAATTCTATTTGAATAAGGAACCAGTTATTTATTCCCTTTTGAGATGCGTAACACTCAACCAGACAAGACATACAACAGTTGAATATTGCTATTGTTGACTCGTTATGCGGCAACTAATAATCAAGCGGCAATAATTTTTTGATTGGACACTTGACATCAACTTCACACAAAGGCCATTAAGACCACAAACTTACAGGTGAACAATCAAGTTTTTAATAGTTACATTGAATTGAGTTCACAGTTGTTGATTTCAGTCAAAGTGGTTGAACAACCCGGGATAGGAATAATGCACGTTACAGGATTAGTTTGGCATGGAAAGTTCAACGTACTTTTAATCCCGACAAAACCGGCTGATCTGATTATCAGTGTATTTATTTGTGCTCAACTGAAGACAAAGTCGACCTGATTAAAGCATTCAAAATGCGCGGAATGTTTGCGTACAGGTGAATGTTGACACAATAAGTCATCGCGGCTGGTTCAGTAATTTTACCGAGTCAACAGCAGCGCTGTGCAAAGTGCAGCCAGTGGCATTAAATAAGAAAACTTTGTCACATAACCTCAACCCCAACAAGAAAAAAAATCCAGCGAAACAATATGCGTTATACTTTCTGTGCAGACTCAACGGATAAAACATTAAGTAGCTTCAACGTTTTTTTCAAACAAATATTAGATGAAGCGATTAAATAGTTCAATAGTAATATTTCTATTAAAACAACAACACAATTTACGTCGGCAGCTTGATTATGGTTTGGTAAAAAAGAGTTGGCAGTTCTGCTGTTGCAGTGAAAACCGGATGTCCAGCGGACACCCCGCATTATGATGATAGAAATCTTAACAGGATGCGATCGAGTTATCAGGTCAACGATAAGAATCAGCAGACCCAGGGTGGTGGTGTCACACCTTCGACGAATAACAAGATGTGGGTGAAGGAAAGATAGTCAGAGAGAAGATCTTTGTGGGAAACTAACCGACTATTAAATGGGCTTGTTTGGCTTTAAAAGAATAAAAGTGTATTAATTCGAAACANGATTATCAGTGTATTTATTTGTGCTCAACTGAAGACAAAGGCGACCTGATTAAAGCATTCAAAATGCGCGGAATGTTTGCGTACAGGTGAATGTTGACACAATAAGTCATCGCGGCTGGTTCAGTAATTTTACCGAGTCAACAGCAGCGCAGTGCAAAGTGCAGCCAGTGGCATTAAATAAGAAAACTTTGTCACATAACCTCAACCCCAACAAGAAAAAAAATCCAGCGAAACAATATGCGTTATACTTTCTGTGCAGACTCAACGGATAAAACATTAAGTAGCTTCAACGTTTTTTTCAAACAAATATTAGATGAAGCGATTAAATAGTTCAATAGTAATATTTCTATTAAAACAACAACACAATTTACGTCGGCAGCTTGATTATGGTTTGGTAAAAAAGAGTTGGCAGTTCTGCTGTTGCAGTGAAAACCGGATGTCCAGCGGACACCCCGCATTATGATGATAGAAATCTTAACAGGATGCGATCGAGTTATCAGGTCAACGATAAGAATCAGCAGACCCAGGGTGGTGGTGTCACACCTTCGACGAATAACAAGATGTGGGTGAAGGAAAGATAGTCAGAGAGAAGATCTTTGTGGGAAACTAACCGACTATTAAATGGGCTTGTTTGGCTTTAAAAGAATAAAAGTGTATTAATTCGAAACAACGCGTTGATCTTGGAAATTTGGTAAGATCACGCATCAGATCATCATTCGTAAGTACCAGTAAAATAAGCTTGCACAAAAAGATAATATCGCCAAGCAGAGCACACACTGCATCAGTGTGTGTACACAACATGTTACGCAATCCATCGAGGCGCCAACACTGCAATGCACCACAAGCAGACGATGGCGCCACATTCCATTGCGACCCACTTTATCTCTGACCCTCCAACGTCACGCTAGCCTCGGCGCAGTCGCCGCCAAGGTCGAGAATAAATAGACGAAATTTTCCACTCGCCCTCGTCGCCGCGCTTGACCGAACGTCGCGCATCGCTGCGCACGACACGCGCTCTCTTTGTTTGAGCAAAAACGCGAAGTCTCTGACGCAATAAAGCCAACGCACTGTGACGTCATACAGATTGATGTGGGGGCGATTGGCGGGTGGAATTATAAACAAAGGCTTGGCACAGTGATGCCTAAATGACGCTGCACAGAAGTATCGACTTTTTGCGAACGTTGCGAAAATTTTATAACAGGGAGTGTCTGGCAGCAGATATTTGAAACTCTCGAAAATTTTCTGCATACATAACAATCGGCTATTGTTGCATCACTGAAGCGATTGTAAAAGACGATGTTAATCATTGGAAATAAAAACAAAGCACTGTTTTTTCACATACAAGTATGTGTTATATTTACATGGGCCGAAAAGCGAAACTTTTGTTTTGATACTGAGAGCAAAATATAGTTCCTTTCAACACAATTCTTACCAAAAAAGGTTAAACTTCAAAGACCAAATTTGTTTCAACAGACGCTGTTCACTTAAAAGAAACAACCTTTTAAATGTTTTACTTCGGGGCAGGGCGGGCAATTTGGCGGGGGAAGGGCGACAATTTTTCCCCAAACAACAACAAAACTTGCGGCGGAGACACAGGAAATTTCAATACGCGTCGCCTGGTTTGGGTCAGGCTGGAAACACCACGAGGCTTGTACCGGTGCATGACTCACATGGCACGAGGTAGGAAACCGACGGGTACTTAACGTTCGGCCGGCACTGAGTGCTTGCGAGCGTTTCCTGAAAATCCTGGTGCTTCGCGAAAGCATCGGTGCTTTGAACAGTTTCAAGAAGTGATCTGGACAACTAGTTAAGTTTCGGTGTAACGCAGTGGTGATTCCAACCCGTTGGTGGTCTCTAGTTACGAACCTAACAACTATTGCTCACATCAACTCCATATTTAACATCACAAGAGCCAAGACAGGAAGTTGGAGGGAGCGGGATAGTCATTGTTTTGCCTTCGACAAAGCTTAAATATGGTACTAATTTCAATTACAACACAAAGTCTGTCATTACCATTGCACATGTTTCGTCCTTTGAATGATCAACATGAAATGCTTTCAAAGTTGAGGTTTGTAAATTTTGTAGTTGACACGATGAAAAAAACATGATACATATTTGCCTGTGACTCAAACAATTGTTTTCATAAAACCTACAGCCAAACCTGGTTGCACACATGTAACACGCCAAACATCAACGGTTGCTTTCGGTAAACGGGAAGTTATTGTTGTCGATATAAGAGCAGAATCGGAAGCGTTTCTGTTTCATAAAACGTGACGAGTTGAGGGAGTCACAAACGGGTCAGAAGAGGTGAAATTCCCCGATCGATGATGACCTATTTGAAATGTTGCTGTACTTTGCCACTAACACAACGCAAGTAAATATAATTGTCAGCAGTTTTTGAAAAGAACTTGATCAAATGACACGTTTTCAGATAACCGAAAATGAGGTTTTAGGGCGTTAAAAAAGATATTTCTAAACTGAACGAGACAAAGAAATACCAAATTTAGATGCTTTACACAGAATATACTTTTCATTTCATGTCACAAACATCAAATCGGACGTTTTTTTCAGAAAAACCACAATAAACATTTTAAGATATTAGTCAGAAAACGACCTGCCGAATATCACCCTCGGTGTCAACTTGGTCAATAAACGTGCTTGTCCAACATGCTTCACGAATTCCTAGAAGCTACTTCGAAATAGCACAACCAATATAGACCACAGCGTCGTACTCGGAAGCCAAGATAACACTGATAAGGACTCCTGCTTCCACATATAGGCCCACATTGTGACATGTAGACGCAGATAATGTCGAAAACTATCCATATGAGAAGGAACTTGCATTGCTATTGTGCAACAACATGTGCTGTGCTTACGTGGAGGACTTTGAACTCGTAAAGTGGATTTTCCTACGAGCTTTGTGCAGTCAACCTCAACAATAATTTCATTTAGATAAATTAATCATGTACACATTTAGGGCTGTTTAATACATTTGCAACAATTTTTTACCCAACTTTAACCATTTTAACCATTTTTTCCTCACTTTATTAATATAGAAGCATTGAAGCAATGTTACAATCACCATATTACGTGGTAATGGTTTTCTGTAAAACAGTAACAGTCCCACTATTAAAATTTGGCCATTTTTAACCACCTTGGTGCAGATGCAAATGTATGCAAAGCGTTAGCAACACGAATTACAATGATGCACCAAAGTAATTATGACACACCACAACAAACAACATCCACAAGTATTAACCAACTTCTGTCAGGACACAGGCTTTATACACCGCATATGTCACAAGATACACACACAGCAGCCCATATGTTGACAGATATGTTTACCAGCAACGCTCTATGTATAAAAAACACCCACAGTTTGATTTCGGCCCAGTGAACTTCACATTCGCTTCAGGGGGTTGCGAGTTGAACGGGCAAGTCTCCCATGTACGTCACTGATAGAGAAGTGTTGACCGAGAGCAGTAAAATCGATTTTATGAATGGCTGCACCGAGCAAAGGGCGAATCTCTCAACCAGGGTTTGGTTCGTTTCTGCTTCGTTAAGGCAACTAATGGCGTTCATTAAAATGAAAATATTAGAAATAAGAGGCCTAATACCCAAATCAAACCACGCTCAACGTACAACGACCGTAGTTCATCACCAATTGCACACGCAAATTGCCTTGTTCTATTTTTACCATTGAAAATTGCAATGAACCGTGTTGAAAGGGTTAAAACAGTCGCGTCAGTGCGTGTCGGTGCAGCTTCGGGCGAAGGCAATTAGCGAACGAGGGTTTCACTTTAATTAGACACGTGGCGCGATGACGTCACGTTACGTAGCCGACGTCACAAAAAGCAGTAAACAGGGTTCAACGCGAGACGNATGTTGCTGTACTTTGCCATTAACACAACGCAAGTAAATATAACTGTCAGCAGTTTTTGAAAAGAACTTGATCAAATGACACGTTTTTGGATAACCACCACTTCCGAAAATGAGGTTTTAGGGCGTTAAAAAATATATTTCTAAACTGAACGAGACAAAGAAATACCAAATTTAGATGCTTTACACAGAATATACTTTTCATTTCATGTCACAAACATCAAATCGGACGATTTCTTCAGAAAAACCGTATTAAACATTTTAAGATATTAGTCAGAAAACGACCTGCCGAATATCACCCTCAGTGTGAACTTGGTCAATAAACGTATTTGTCCAACATGTTTCACGAATTCCTAGAAGCTACTTCGAAATAGCACAACCAATATAGACGACAGCGTCGTACTCGGAAGCCAAGATAACACTGATAAGGACTCCTGCTTCCACATATAGGCCCACATTGTGACATGTAGACGCAGATCATGTCGAAAACTATCCATATGAGAAGGAACTTGCATTGCTATTGTGCAACAACATGTGGTCTGTATACGTGGAAGACTTTGAACGCGTAAAGCGTGTTTTCCTACGAGCTTTGTGCAGTTAACCTCAACAATAATTTCATTTAAATGAATTAATCATGTGCACATTTAGGGCTGTTTAATACATTTGCAACAATTTTTTGCCCAACTTTATGTAAGTTATTAATATAGAAGCATTAAAGCAATGTTACAATCACCATATTACGTGGTAATGGTTTTTCTAAAAAACAGTAACAGTCGAACTATTAAAATTTGGCCATCTTTAAACACCTTGGTGCAGATGCAAATGTATGCAAAGCGTTAGCAACACGAATTACAATGATGCACCAAAGTAATTATGACACACCACAACAAACAACATACACACGTATTAACCAACTTCTGTCAGTAGGACACAGGCTTTATACACCACATATGCCACAAGATACACACACAGCAGCCCATATGTTGACAGATATGTTTACCAGCAACGCTCTATGTATGAAAAACCCAACCACAGTTTGATTTCGGCACAGTGAACTTCACATTCGCTTCAGCGGGATGCGAGTTGAACGGGCAAGTCTCCCATGTACGTCACTGATAGAGAAGTGTTGACCGAGAGCCGTAAAATCGATTTTATGAATGGCTGCACCGAGCGAAGGGCGAATCTCTCAACCAGGGTTTGGTTCGTTTCTGCTTCGTTAGGGCAACTAATGGCGTTCATTAAAATGAAAATATTAGAAATAGGAGGCCTAATACCCAAATAAAACCACGCTCAACGTACAACGACCGTAGTTCATCACCAATTGCACGCGCAAATTGCCTTGTTCTATTTTTACCATTGAAAATTGCAATGAGCCGTGTTGAAAGGGTTAAAACAGTCGCGTCAGTGCGTGTCGGTGCAGCTCTGGGCGAAGGCAATTAGCGAACGAGGGTTTCACTTTAATTAGACACGTGGCGCGATGACGTCACGTTACGTAACCGACGTCACAACAAGCAGTAAACAGGGTTCAACGCGAGACGACAAAATCTGTTGCCAAAAACAAGTTTACTCTCTGCGTCGACGCCACAACGCGCGCTTAACTATGTGTTACGTCATAATGAGCACGGATCAACGATTAGATCGTGGAAAAACCATAAACTTCCGCGGCGCGTTTAACTCCGCAGAGAGCGTCGGGTTCATCTGATGTTGTGCGATCAAAACAAGGGGATGTCTTAACATTTTTCATCCTATAACTCCGCATTCCTGCAAAACACCTCAGTACCAAAGTCACAAACAAGAAAGAATGCAACAAACAGAATAACCTTAACGCAATCTATTTTGACGTAACTTATCTCAGACAGCTAACTGCAAACTTGTTGGTCAACACACACATGAAAAACCACGGATCAAAGTTCGAATCCCGTGGTTGGTGATTCAAATGCATGTGACGCAATGTGACAACAAACTATCACAAGTAGAAAACAAGTTAGCTGCGACACACAGACCACAAAGCCTTGAACGGGTTGTTAAAGATTAAAGCGAATGGATTAGCGCTGTTTATTTGATGTTGAGTTACTGTCATAAACGCTGGGTGTGGTGTTTGATCGCGAAAACCCAAAACGCCACAACAAGTTTACAAATCGTGTTCGACCCCCGCCTAATACATTCCTGATCCCAACACTTGAACGTTTCTCATTTAAGTTTAAGGTTGGACGCCTCATGATGTTGCACGTAATGTCTGTGATGCTTTGTAGATTGGGAGTTAATAACAACAAATACGCACTGTTAGGCACAAAACGTGCCTCCCCACAGTCTAAAGTAGCATCTATTGTAACATATTACTAACACTGCATCGATTTATCTGGCAACTTTGGCTATTTAGAGCACTTGGTTTAATATGTTTGTGGACACAAGAATTCCAAGTGCCAAAAACGCAATAGTATGTTCTAGAGAGAGAACTTGACAAGAGATTATGGGTTTAAGGTGTTGTTCAACAACTAAACAATGTAGACATGAACCCAGTCGACAGAATCCCACAGAGGAACTGGAATCACAAGTCTAAACCGCGTGGCGTTTTTTTCTGTAAATTGCACAAGCAAGGTTACGCAACACACGCAGGGGACGCGTGCACAAGGTGATTATGACACAACACAGTCCGTGCTACGAGTTCGGGGCAAACCCAGCACGTAGGATCGCAGCCGCCTCAATTACAGCGGGGCGCTGAGTTCATGTAACTCAGTCAAGCTGTTAATTCCAGAGTCCTGAGTGAAAACACAGCCAAGGGACGCCATAGACACAATCGCAATGCCCGCTACAGACAGCAGACGAGTTCATGTGATCCCGCAAGTCTGTTGTTCTTGGGAGTAGCGAGTAAAGGAACGCAACAATGTTGTCTTGTACTGATGTGTTCGTAAGTTTCTACGTTCTACGAAGACATCAATATAATGCCAACAAGATTAAAATCATAGAAGACTTAATATTTTCACTGAAAAGCACCTTCAGTATAAAACAATAATAGTCGAAGGGTTTGCCGTAAAGAAATTTTACTTCNACGCAGGGGACGCGTGCACAAGGTGATTATGACACAACACAGTCCGTGCTACGAGTTCGGGGCAAACCCAGCACGTAGGATCGCAGCCGCCTCAATTACAGCGGGGCGCTGAGTTCATGTAACTCAGTCAAGCTGTTAATTCCAGAGTCCTGAGTGAAAACACAGCCAAGGGACGCCATAGACACAAGCGCAATGCCCGCTACAGACAGCAGACGAGTTCATTTGATCCCGCAAACCTGTTGTTCTTGGGAGTAGCGAGTCAAGATACACAACAATGTTGTCTTGTACTGATGTGTTCGTAAGTTTCTACGTTCTACGAAGACATCAATATAATGCAAACACGATGAAAATCATAGAAGACTTAATATTTTCACTGAAAAGCACCGTCAGTATAAAACATTAATAGTCGAAGGGTTGAAATTTTACTTCCTGTGTTGGAAATAAGTCTACTCGCCCACGAAGGTTCAGAAGGTAAACGTTACCCCAAATATTGACTGCACTTGACCCCTACAAGTTTAATAACTTCTGAGTGAGGAAAAAATGTAGCCTTTTTCTAATTGTCGAGCTCCTGCATAGGGGAGAAGTATGTTGCCGACAAACTTGCAAAGCCGCGCCGAGTTCATCTTACCCCGACCAACCTGTTGACTTAATTCAAGGGTTCCGAGAAAGGGCGGCGCAACAAGGCTACGGGCGGTTGTGATTGGCCGGGAGCGAGACGCATTGATCAGTGCGTGCGTCATAGTTATACAAGGGGACGTTGCCCTTTGACTGGGAACCTTGTATTGATCAAGGCGACCTGGATATCTAAACTAACGAACCATTTCCGTTCCTGAACTTAGATGACAGGGGGCTTGGGATATTCGTGGCTGCCAGGAATGCTTCTCTTGGGTAGCGAGTGTTTCGAGAAAGAAACTTTAACAGCGTTTCGTATATCGTTAGCGTTTTACATTTGAAAACACAACAAAAGACTGTAAATTGTTGTTTTTTTAACATGATGTCCCTTTTTACAGGTATTTGCATCACTATATATTTAAATGTTCAAAAATAAATAAAAAAGTGGTACAGTATAAAGTTGATTTTATTGACAAAACGTACCATTGTCGAAGAGACAACGTCATTCAACAGCAAACATCCCCTTAAAATCGTATGTCGTCACATGAAAAACCACACAACTTATATCTCCGGCCAATTTCATTGAAACCGAAAAGTCATTCGATTACACCATCGATGATGAAACATATATATAGCCACGAGCGTGACAGCACTTGCTAATGCACCAGCAAGCTCGTTGTGACGTAGAGCAACGTCACAGACACCATCGACGTAAGGAGAAAAAACGTGTCATACGTTGAACGCTTCAATTTTTGACACAAGGGTTTTTGTCTTACATGGTTGCGGTGACGTATGACGGCCTGGACTCTTCCGTTTTACAAAGGGCTCCTGGGTTATTGAAATTTATCGGCGTGACAAGAAAAATGCGTATGCAGCCGACGCCTAATCGACAAACAACTGATTCAAATCACGTGTAAATTTGCGTACAAAGTTGTAGTCTGTTGTGTTTGCAGGAATGAAGTGATACTTAAGTCATTTGATTACTGTTTCATTGCTAAACCTGGTCAAACACCCACAAACTAATCCCTTTTTACACCAAATATTTGCCAGCTATGCGAGAAACGCGGTGTGGTGTATCTAAAAATAGAAAAAAGGCACTCTGCATCAACCATAAACAGAAGTTACATAATCGCCCGGGGTNGTTTAATAACTTCTGAGTGAGGAAAAATGTAGCCTTTTTCTAATTGTCGAGCTCCTGCATAGGGGAGAAGTATGTTGCCGACAAACTTGCAAAGCCGCGCCGAGTTCATCTTACCCCGACCAACCTGTTGACTTAATTCAAGGGTTCCGAGAAAGGGCGGCGCAACAAGGCTACGGGCGGTTGTGATTGGCCGGGAGCGAGACGCATTGATCAGTGCGTGCGTCATAGTTATACAAGGGGACGTTGCCCTTTGACTGGGAACCTTGTATTGATCAAGGCGACCTGGATATCTAAACTAACGAACCATTTCCGTTTCTGAACTTAGATGACAGGGGGCTTGGGATATTCGTGGCGGCCAGGAATGCTTCTCTTGGGGAGCGAGTGTTTTGAGAAAGAAAACTTTAACAGCGTTTCGTAAATCGTTAGCGTTTTACATTTGAAAACAGAACTAAAGACTGTAAATTGTTGTTTTTTAACATCATGTCCCTTTTTACAGGTATTTGCAACACTATATATTTAAATGTTCAAAAATAAATAAAAAAGTGGTACAGTATAAAGTTGATTTTATTGACAAAACGTACCATTGTCGAAGAGACAACGTCATTCAACAGCAAACATCCCCTTAAAATCGTATGTCGTCACATGAAAAACCACACAACTTATATCTCCGGCCAATTTCATTGAAACCGAAAAGTCATTCGATTACACCATCGATGATGAAACATATATATAGCCACGAGCGTGACAGCACTTGCTAATGCACCAGCAAGCTCGTTGTGACGTAGAGCAACGTCACAGACACCATCGACGTAAGGAGAAAAAACGTGTCATACGTTGAACGCTTTAATTTTGGACACAAGGGTTTTTGTCTTACATGGTTGCGGTGACGTATGACGGCCTGGACTCTTCCGTTTTACAAAGGGCTCCTGGGTTATTGANGCGTTTTACTAATTTTGGAATTTTTATCCGATGAGATTGACTGTTGATCATTTGAGGTAAAAACTGACACATGACTTGGAAGAATTGAACTTTATAACATTGTTCATCTCATAGTAAATTGTGGTTTGTAATGAATCAACAATGATGTGGAAAGTAAAGCAAATATAATGTGGTGCAATTACTGTGTTTACGTAACATAAATGACAGCATTTTATGCCAACAAGTCTGACACAAAGTAAATCAAATTAAGTCAATTAAAATGTAAAAAAATATGTGATATCATCACCACTACCACTACTATGTTTCTTACGCTAAAACCACAACATATTGTTACAGTATTGAATATTGATCTTATGTACCAAAGAATGCTCGCTGATCACATTTAATTCCCAGTGGAATTGGTTTATTTGACTTGGTACAAAACAACAAAAACCTTACCAATTTTTAGTTTTTAATATCACCTCTATTGCTTCATGTTAAAATCTAGACATAAATTGTTAAACAATATCGGAACAACGTTTTCAACATCATTTTCTCCTATACAGAAGTGGAAAGGCAATTGCACACTCAACATATTGCCATTGTTGTTACAGCAGTTGAGTGGGAATAATATTTAGAACTGTGCAAATAGCGACCGCCTGGCAAAATGTAAAAGCTTATGCAACAGCACAGTTGTTTAATGTACAAACTGAAAACAAATTTATTGCAGGAAAAATTCACCAAAATTTTGCACATTTTTTATCAGTTTGTGCATTTTTAGGCTTTTAAAAATGGTGGACAACACATGACATGAATAAAAATACACCAAACCAAGGAATTTTCTTGTCTAAAAGTTGGTTTTTATGTTTTATCTTGTGACTAAAAGGCAAATATTATAGAAAATGCAAGAAGTTTGTGTTGTGTTTGTGGCATCTCCTGAAGCAATATGTGCAGGCAATAAAATGGTTGGCTGCAGTTAACAGGTTGTTAAACAGGTTTGGCATGTACAAACTTAATCTTGACATGCCCTTGCTATTGGCAATCCAACTACAATCCAACCCCGATTTTACTCATCAACATTTGTCCTTTGCTATTTGTTGAAAACACAAAACCTGTTTTTACTACTGTACATGTGCAGAGGAATTTTCAACAATTTTAAAAACATATTTTCTTTGCACTGCTTAATTGTCAACACTTCCTCAATGCAGGCTGGAATTTGCAAATATGAATGATTCACAAGCCTTATATCATGAAACAATGGAGGCATTTATAAGACAATGGTGCCAATGCAAGAACTGACTAAAACCAACGAAAGTCCTAAACGTCAAGCAACTTGCGCGAGTCACCAAGTCGAACAACAAGACTGAATGAGAGAGAAATAGTTTTGGAATTAGTCACACAAGCCGGCGAAACCCAAGAACCTCCAGCAATCACATTCAATCGCCGTTCGCTGGGGACACTCAGCCAGAGGAAAAGCGCGCGCTCGCCAGCAGGTACGGACGGGCAATTAGAAAGCCATCGCAAACCGGACCCACCAAGTTGGTGCAGTTTGGCGGCCAACTTGAGGATAGGGTCATTGTGACAAACATGTTGTTCTGGTATAACGCGCAATAACTTGACGTTGGGTTGGGCCCAAAGTGCATCTGGTATTTGGGACATGGGTCACAGTGGAGCGCAACAACGCCTTTTGTAGAGCGTATGATGCAACGCATTTACAGTTCTTTGTTACAGTATCAGACCTCGTTGCAATGACTAAACGGGTAATGTTGGTCTCTCAAGGAGCTTAC